>JANTFA010159583.1:0-10456 GCA_026413405.1 Phytosciara flavipes
TCCGTTAAATCTAACCACATTTAGTTGATTACGGAAGGAACATTTTCCTCCAGTTCACATAATTTATCATATTTATTTAAACAGAAACCTGAATGTATGCCCAAGCCCAACGAGGAGTATATATTGTGTATGGCATGTATTGTAGGAACGATGAAATTGTTTTCAAACGGATGCAATGTCCATAGGAAAGCCATCATCCTTTTATGTACAGGCTGTTAGCAGCAAGGAACAAGCAACAGAACAGCAACCAATTAACCATTGTTATTTTAAATGTATGTAACATTAGATCCATAGGACGAGAGCACATGCCTTGTTGTGATCCTCATAAGGGACCGGTTTGAAACCTATGCCAAACTGTTCCACCACGAAAAACATTTCTTCTACCGCTTTTGTATTTGTTCCTCGACTTAGACCAGTTGGCAAATAAAGGTTTTGTTGGAACGTTGCTTGACAAGCTGAAAATTCGAAAATTTAGCTTGTCAGCCCAACACAACAACAGCCAAGTTTCAATTGTTAAATTGCATTCTTCATTGGGCTATTGGGCTTCATTTCAACAACAATTTGGATTTTATTCGACGCTTGACAACTGAGGTCTACCCTTGCTATGGCGATCCTAAGACAATACAATAACTCTTAGAACAAATGTTTCTCGTGCTGAGCAACAAAATAGTTTGACATAGGTTTTAAGGCGGTCCCTTATGGGGGTCAAAAATGGGCATGGGCTCTCTCGGTCTAGAAGGTTGTAGCTCACTTCTCGTTGCTAATTGGAAATATTTAATGATCGATGAAAAACATAATAAGGCATGACTGCTACGGATTGTGTTAGGGAAAGAAGAAGCGAATGAAAACCACTCGCGGAAAATGTGTGATACCCAATTTTCATCAGATAACTGCTTTACCTAGGGGTCATTCACATATTGCAAACGCTCAAAATTTAGAGTTTCCGATCTTTCTCCATCATCGTACTCCAAATGTATGGGGAAAGTTTCGAAAATTTAGCTTTTATGAAACCAACTCCCACCCACCCCTGTAGAGTGTACGTAATTTGTGAACGGCTCCTTACTTGTACATAAATATGCAAACGTATGGTAAACATTTGCCGCTCTGATGGTGTAGAGAGCTCACGCATTGGATTTATAATGCAGAGCTAACATATCACGCACACAACTACACAAAGTTGGAAAGAATGTCGTGTGATGTTTTCCAAATTGTGTGATATGAAACTCGACAAGACGTACGTTTCATACAAACAGAATAAGTTTGAATTTGGCGCCTACTTTAGGACGACGGCGTCGTTGTATATATGTACACGAATATCACACACACACACAATCAAGAAGATTGTTTTTCAAACTACTGTTCGACATTGCAAATCTAGGTTTTCTTAGATCGATGGTTTTACTAAACGTGAATAATCAATGGATAATAGTCAATTATGCTGGTTAATCAACTATTTAATATTTCGAGTGAACGACCCCTCGGGCCCAATATCCTAAAGAACAGCCTACTTATCCCAGCAGGTAGTTGTTCATTTTGTTATTTAATTTATTTTGGTCCGTTGTAATTCTTAATGAAACTCATTTTCAATTTTGAAAAATTACCGCCATTCATTGTATGTAGAAGCAACAGATATTGGAAAATCCTATTTCGATTGTTTCTTTAAAAAAGACGAAACGAAAAAGGAAGAAAAATATAGAATTTCCTCTGCGATACACTGATAATCCAATTATATTTCGTGAACCCCGTTCCCGAACACCCAACGCGAAATGATTTCATTGCTTTCCAAGCGCAAAGAAAGATATATTCCCGTCTTCGAAACACATACCATTCCCATGGAAATCGTAATTCATCCCACCAAATAAATAAAAGCATTCTATCACTATGTAATACTTCCTTACAAATTCCAATATCATTCGCCACAAATGATGTATTCAGTTCACATAGTTGCTATTTCAACTGCCACCGTATCAATTCGGTATTGATAGGGACTTTTGCCGGCAAAACATTCGTTTCATTGAACTGAACTGAACAATATGTATAATAAAATATATGGATATATCAATGACATCACTCCCCTTTAATATACCAATTGGTATAAATGAAGAAACCACCCAACCTAAAATACAAAACTTTCAACTCGCATGACTCTTCAATACGGTTATACCAATAACACGTCTACTTCAAGAAGTTTTCACGGTCGTTCGTCTTGAATTTTGATGTACCTTATGGTGTATTTACCCCGATGGTTCACTACACACCTATACCGCCCGAATAAAAAAAAAGCACACTCACACACATGATATACGTACACATACATTTATTTATGCTTACTCCAATCTAGATACTCTCGGTTGATATCTTAAGAATCTAACGTTAAGCATATGTGGTGAATGGGACCCGAGGTTAAAGTTGTATACAAAATGATACAGAGTACCAATCTGAAATCGAGCTTAAAAGAGGTATTGAATCAATTACATATTATTTCTTGATACATTTGAAAGCTATCCGAACTGTGTTGTAACTGTTAAAGTTAAACTTTCACGTAAAACTTCCCATACACAGAAAGTATTCCGTCGTAGAAACTTTATCGGTGGGAATAATTTGAAAATAATTACATAATCTTGTATGAATATCTCCCGCTAGAACGTTTGTGATTTAGTGATATAACCACCCCACCGTCCCCCAATCCCATTTGCACTGCTTGATAACATTGTATATGATCGATTTGTACGTGTCTCCTCTATAATAGGAAAATTGAAAAGGAGGGGTTAACAAGTCTAATTAGTTGATTGTCGATTAAGTGATTATGCCCATGGATAAAATTGTTATATGATCGATTTCCACTTTAGGAAAAGGATTATTTCACATTCCGTTGTCTTTAGCGTCAGATATTGTTGTGTGTTGTAACTTGTATACACCGGTGGTGATAAAATTCTCATTTCAATAGCGAGCGTTAGCTGAATTGCTATCATTATTGAACCATTCAAGTTTTCTGAGCTTTAAATCTTTTCATTTTGCAGCTATCGTTTTGTATCTGATTTATTATTGTTTGTCGAAGTCAGTGTTTTGTACGTGTTCAATTGTTGTTTAAAAAATCTTCATCAGTGGGAAATATACCCTGCTGGCATAGAATTTACGGTCTGTTTTTATGTTTTGTCCATTCGTATTTCGTTCTCACTAGAAAAAAAAAATGTTTTTTTTTTTCTATTTCGGGGGAAGTGGGGTACCTAGATAACATATATCTGCGGAACGTGTCGCTCTCTCACCAGTATTCGATTTTGAATTCCATCAATCTTCAATTTATACCGAAAGGGATGGTAAATGTTTTATGTACAAGAAAAATATACGTACACAATCATACAGCATAAATTATAGTACACACAGTTAACCATGGACCAAGAATATATCAATGCTATGAAAATAATGTTCGCGTCGAAGTGTAAATTGGAGGTTTTGGGTCACGTAAATAATTTAGTACTCCATTTTCGGTGAGTTCGTGTTTCGAAAAGTAATAGGAAATAATCATTGAAATGCTTCTTTTTGTTGACATTGTAAAATAAAATAAATCATAAACATTGTATGGCACAGCGAGCGCCAACGCCGCCGCCCCACCCACCACATCAATGGTATGAGTTGGCTAAAGGTGTGCACACAAAGGAATTCAATCAAATACACCGATTTGTATAATGTCGCACTTAATTTACAGTTCACTAATTTTACGAAAAACAAAAAATTTTCCTTTCTGGCGCGCCTCCCCCCTCCAATTTCAGACCCGTACGAGATACGACGGTCTTATGCTTTCACTTTTACGTCTGTAACACGTCGAGTTCGAATCCTTGCGTAAGGGCAAACCTTCTGCGCGGCCACCCGTAGATGCAAAATCAGCAATAAAACGAACGTCGATGGGACCTTTTCCCTTGATTTGTATTTATAAAAATGCTAGTTGAAAATCCACGATGAGCCAAATCGGTAGAGATATGGCTCGAACTAGTGCTATTTTCGAGGTCCAGTTAAGGCTTCTCGCATATATCACCGGCAGTATTGCTCCTGTTCGTACAAAGTTGATAGTTGACGCAAATGAAAGGTATTGGCGTCACCAATTCAGGAAGTAAGGCTGGTCAAATTCGGATCACGGGTTGCTGGGAAATTAGAGCCTAAGTCGAGCTACCCGGATGTAGAGTTTTATCTCCAGTAAATTTCACCCGCTTTTCATGAACTTTTCTTTGTTTGAAAGGTAATGACGACCGTAGAGTGGTGGTGTGTCAATAGTGATCCGATGTTTGTAAATTTTTCTTGTTAGAAAGATAATGAAAACCTTGAGTCCACCGCCCTGCTTGGTTTTTTTCTGGTTTTTTGCCCATATCTAAAGTAAATTCAACTTTGATTTTGATGTTTTTCGAAGTGGCTGTTAGCAATTTTAACAATGGATGAGTTTAAATAGAATGATCGAAAGATGCAGTGTCTTACGATGTATGGTTTTTATGGACAGCTATATGCCGCGTCGTAGAGTACTCGTACGGGTCTTCTTCATGTTTTTCTACCTTTTGTTTTGAAGCAAAAAAGGAATGCGATTTTGATGGTTGGACTATTCGCTTCTTACATTTTCACAATCGTTCATTCATTAACTGTAAAGGTTTTTGCTTAGCATTGATGGTAAAGGACGTGAAAAGGGAGTGATTCTATACAAAAAGCATTCGACTTGAAAATGTTGTTAGAAATGCACCCGCGATTTACTTATAACACCGAAGTGTCTCTCATTTTTAGTGCCTCCTTCACTTCCGCACGAAATTTTTGTAAGACATTTCGCGGTTACCTGCGCTACACCGCCAAGACATTTATTTAAATAAGCCAAGGATATGTGTGCTGTCGCTTGTCGTATTGCATAAATCTGGGATAAGCTCAAATTATTTTTATATGAATAGAGAATGCGTATTTTCCTCGAATTAGCATTTTGTACAAAATCTTTCGCTGAGAAAATAATTCTCCAATTTGCGTAAATAAATATTCTGGCGTTGCTTACCGTTTCCAAGAAGTAGGAAAAAATGACATTATCGATTACAGCATCTAGAAAAATTCACTAAATATGTTCGCAATTACCTTATAACCTACTGTCTCTTTTTGGCCCTGCTCCATTTATATGTTTGCCCCCCACCACCTGCTGTTGTAACAAAAACTTTTATCTATCTGCTACTTTTCAGTTTTATTTGGGTTTAGTTGAAATTTCTTCCGATAAATATTGCAATTTCGATGTAGAGGTTGGAGCGTATAGTGTTTGAAAGAGGTGTGACACATCCTACATTTGTTCTCGAATCCAGGAAAAATTTATTTACAAAATGACAGACTTTTTAACGGTCTGCTATTGAAACACTTGAACTTTTTTTCTCGTAAATATTCAAACAGCACGCAGCACCATTCGTATGAATTCGATAAGATGCCGAAGAAGAACGGTGTATATAAATCTCGCAAACGATATGGTAGAAATTCTAAGTCTGGACCTTAAAACTGGTAAGGCATAGGCCCTAGATAACAGAGTTGAGCTGAACTTAAGGAAGAGATGCTGTGGTCTACACTTGTCGTAAGTTTGACGAAGGGTGCAGCAGAGAGGCTGGTTTTTTTTTCAAAAGAGGCAAGAAATTCTTCTCGTCCTCAAAACTTGCTATTATATACGAAGCTTACATCAGGCCTCTGGTAGAGTTCAACTCACATTTCCGGAGCGGTGCTCATACCACAATGTTAAATTTCGTCGAAAGGTTTGAAAAAAAGCTTTCCGATTAACCTTTGACACAAGAATTACGAATCAAAATGCAGCTCTTTGGCGCATGGTAGGTGTCGTTCATCAATTCTTGCCACTAGGCTGTCTGCACAAGCACATGCCAATGTTGTCGCTTCTGACTTTCGTCGTACTATACGTTAGTGTTAAGTGGTAGTTTCTTGTCTGTCGCGTCGCGATTCGTTTGTGGAATCGGCTTTCGATTTATGTCTCTCCTGCTGTTTATGATCCTGAAATTTTCAGCAGGAGAAACATAAATCGAAAGCCGATTCGTTGAAATAGTTCTTTAATTACGAATTCTACAGTTGTCTACGTTACCTTCTTAGAACTTTCTAAAATTAAACAGGAAAAGACAAAAGAGAACGTAACGTCGCGTCGGTAACTGTGGAATGAGGAGCATACCATACGCATGAATATGTATCTCGTAAATGATATTCGTATTACTGAATTAAAAAGTATTTATTCGTCCTGTTTATCCGCTTAGTGTTGTTTGGAACAGGTCAATAAACTGTCAAATTTATTGGTCTAAATATGTTCTACCTCTTCTATCTTCATGGTGCAGTTTTGGGTCCTTTTATTTTTGTTCCAATAAAAAAAATTCCTTTGGCTAATGTCAACTCTTTATTATTAGTGTCAAAACATCATGAAGCAATTCAGTCCGAGTGGCAAAAAAAGAGTTCCAGTGAGGGTAGACGTATCTTTTGTTTTTATTATAATACCCTTACATAGGTACACCCTCCGTTTGTATGACCGTTTGTGAAAATGAGGGTAGGATTATCCTCATTTTTAAGGGTTTTTGTGGGAATTTTTCAATAGTAGAATATGATTTCTCTACCGTACTTTAATTCATCCTCAATGAAGCATCCTCGATAACCACAATGTAAAGCACTATTCTGACCAGGAAACTGTTCTACAAGAGGGCTGACGCAATCGCGCAATTCTAGTGCCGACTATATTAAAATGAATCAAATTGGTCTTAGTGGGTCCTAACGGTTCTAGATACTAAAGCTACTTTACGGCTCTATGAGTTTTTGAAGGCTGTACTTCGTGTGTGTACTATTCAGAATCGCAGTATGCGCGATTTAAACAACACATAAACGTTTCATACAACTTTCTTGTACTCGCTATGCGGTCACACTAGGGCTACGTAAGTAGTAGGGTTACGTAAGCTGAGTATATGGGGCTCCGTCGTTTCTGTTTTTTTTATCAGTGGCTGTACAGTTTTAAGAAAACGATGGTATTCCCTCGAAGTTGGCTGGAATACGAAAGGAATAAGCCTCTTTTGCGTCGCTATACGCGTATAGCTGAAGTTGTAGAATGATGTTTCACGTCTGAGTCTGTCTGACGTTGATTCTCCATTGATTTCTTTCTGGTAATATTGTAACGTTGTTGGGATTTTACCGTTATATTTCCCCGGCATTGGTCGATATTGAATGAAATGTCGAAGTGTCGAAAATGTTGAGCCCAGAAATTCCATGGCAGGAAATATTTTCCCTTCTGATGGACCATTGGAGTCAAATATTTTAAAATTCGACTAGGTGTGATGAAGTCTCAGATTGTTGTGTTTGTGCATCGATGTGGTTCGTTGAAGTGAGAGAAAGATCCTTTGAAAAAAAAAACCGACAAAAGAAAATGTAGAGAGCTGGTGAATTCCGAACATGCATCAAACTGTCAGTCATATCTGTGTGTGTACGACCACATGATGCTTCCTATAGGAAACAAGATGCTTCAGAAATTTAAATTTCGAAAATTGCAATGTCTGAATTTCTCCAGTAAATATAAATCAAATAAAACTTCAAAAATTGTTAAAAAATCTGCAGATGGATGAAAGTTTTGGTACATGAATATGAATACAAATTTTTCAAAATTCATCCACTATGCTTCATTGTATAGTTTTTAAATTTATTGCAAAACTGTTTAACTTTAAACTCTGTGCTGCATATAAGGCGTGCAACACACACACACTCACAAGATTGAAACGAAATTCTGACAACACTGGTACTCTTTCGATCAATTCATTACAATTAGCTGTAACTTTTCAGCATCCCAAAATAAAAGTTACATCTCTCCCGAACGACATGCAATAACATTTATTATGTAGAATGCATACGTAAATCACATATACGAGTGCTTTCGAAAATTGTGTTGAAAATCTCACTTCGATAAACTTACTTTATCCCACAAAATTCCGTTTCCGTTTACCATTTCTTGCCGTCACAACGCAAACCTACCCGATTTGCAATCGTAACAAAACAGTTTGAAATGTAGACCGTTATTCGATTGACAAAATTTTCCAGCCAATAAATTCAAATAGTTTTTGTTCATGTTCGAAGTGTTCACGCGATTATACTTTGGCTTAGAGTTTGACGGTTGAATTAATAAAGACTGGAAAACTTTTCATTTGAAATTTTCTGAGCTTTTTTTTTAATGTTCAGCGTAAGCTGTTCCCACATTACACATTATGTATATGGTGAATTCCACGACCTTGTCCCGTGACTAACAAACTGGGTCTTGAAATAGCTCTTAGAGCAGCCTTCATGGAACCTTGTCTGGTGATCTAGTGATCCTCTTTCGAATGAATCAAACATGCTCTAAGAAAAGATCAACGGATTTCGAGATATTTTTGTTTAAACTTTGTTAGCCACGGGACGACGAAATTCAGGATAGGTCGAGGTGACACCAGTGACACCATCTCACCGAAGTTATACACATCAATTCTGGAGAATGTTTTCAAGAAATTAGACTGGAGCGAAATGGGAATCAACATAAATGGAGAATACCTGAGTAATCTCCGTTTTGCAGATGACATCATCCTTATGGCAGCTGATCTAGACGAAGCTCAGATCATGTTAGAAGTTTGAAAAGTTAAACGAGGAGTCAAGCAAAGATGGTCTCACTAAATTTCTAAAAGAAAAGTACTTACAACTGGCAACAAATAGCAATGGATCGACGAATGGATCGTTCAGGATGGAAAAAACCGGGGAGGCCTACATTCAGCAATGATCAAGATTTTCCCACTCCCCTATTTTTTCAGCGCCCCTTGCCATGGTCTACTTGATCCCTTTGGCGATGCGTCTCTGGTCTGATCTACTTTGTATACAATTTCTTTTGACAGAACTTATTTCCTAAAAAGTTGGCAAACTTAACAGCCAAAACAGAGACAGCGTGTCCCCCATTAGACCATCAAAAATTGTTTGAGATATAGGTTTGTTCCAAGTAACTGTAAACACGAACTTTGACATAAAAAACACGACGACTTTCATCCACGGAGATGAACATAACCTAAACGTCAACCAATTCCTTTGCAAATTTTTCGATAAAATTTTTGTCAAAGTCGGAATTGAGGTTAAATCGTCCGTGGTGGATGAAATTTGACATTTCGAAATGGCCTTGGAACAAACCTATTCACTTTTCAACTTCTTTGGAAAGAAAATGTATGAAACATACACGCTTTTGTCAGAAATTTCCTCTCCGCTAAAGAACGTCTGGTGATATGTGAACGCCCCTTAATAGCTTTTCACATCAACAGAATTGTGAAATAATATCTCCAGATGTAGGTGGAGCATTTCCTAAACAACGTCAAGATCCGAGATACCGTTACACAATTTATGTAGCATACATTCTGAATCGTATGAAATTCATACTCGTTCATACTGTGAATTATGAATTATGAATCTTTGCTATGTGGATGTAAAGTGAATTTGACAAGAGATAAGAGGTAAAATTAGTTCTTGTGCGTCTGTATATTTTATCGTAAATCAGTCAAAAGGAAATGTGACGCAAGTCACTGGGTGTGTGAACTAACAAAACATCTGATATCGATTTTGGGTGATGCATATTTTATTCTAAATTAACGTCACAAATAGCAAAGCTGAAGAGCAAAGCTGCAAGAATGGTATAATGAGTTTTTCATATATTTTATAATTGTAGGACTGAAATGGATTCCTTGTTTTTTAATTCGTGCTATTGTGTATACAAGTCAGGATAAAAATGTAAAATCCGAACCAAATACAGTAGTCGATCAACAAAATTTCCTTGTTGAACATTGGAAACTACAACCTGGACATAGTTACGAATTCCTCCATCTTGGAGCGTTGATACGGATGGTGATAATACACCTGAAATTCAAAGTCGAATCATGGCGTCAAGCAGATGATATTACGGTCTAATGAAACATTGACACTCAAAGTTGATATCGAAGAAAACGACGTGTCAAGTTTACAAAACGTTCATTCGCCCAGTTCGGATCTATGGATGCGAATCTTGGACGATGAAGAAACGTGGTTTTGACAGTGGTTAAAGCCCAACGGTTGAGGTGAGCGGATGGATAAGAGGAGGGTCCCTCAATGTTATCCCGAAATGATACATGAGGGCGAAGAGGATTAGGCTGCTCGAAATGACATGGATAGATGGCGTCGAAACAGATCTTTGGGCGCTGGGAATAAAGATTTGGCAAAGTATGGCGAATGAAAGTAGCTGCAGAGTTGATAAAGTAAAGTAAGTATGCGTCCAGGCTTAACCTCAGATCGTCACAAAATTCACACGAAAAACATCGAACTTCCAATTTTACATCTCTAATGACCGTGCCACACAATATGAGTGATGTTCACACCATATTCAATTTTCCATACCATTTGACAGATAAAATGTCAAACAAATATGAGAAATGACAAAATGTATGAAATA
>JANTFA010159594.1:0-10455 GCA_026413405.1 Phytosciara flavipes
AGACAAAATACATTCAGCCAGCTTATAGAACAGCATCGATTGCCTATCCTCAAGCAGCTATATCAGTCGCTCAGCCAGCACTTTTGAAATCACCGACAGTTGCCTATTCACAACTTTATTGATAACCGAAACAATTTGTGTTCAAACTTGTGTTCAAATTAGAAAGTAAATGCAAATTGAAATTCGAAAATTTTCTGTTTAACTAATTCTTCCTATTTTTCCTATCCCGTTTCTTAAATCGTATGTAACACAAGCAGCCTGAGAAACAAGCTAGAAAAAAAAACACTGAAGAGATAATTGCAGTAAATAAGTCGTCGAATTTCAGGTTTGGATTAACGTTGGCGCTAGAAATGTTTCATTAGTTTACTCACTATTTAAACTGATTTTATTTTTTTGAGTTCCTTCGGGCAGTCTTTTGTCATAAAATTTGTTCCAATGTAGTCTGATTTACTGCCTGCAACATGCGATTGTTTAATTTCACATAAAAATTCATAAAAAATGAACCGAAAATGCTCCACCATTTAATGGATCATTTTCGCAGGGAGCATATTTCTGTGTAATGTTCAACTTTCGCATGGGGCAGTTAGTAAAAAACTTTTGAAGTCAGATAGATTTTACAGTAACAAAGAAATTACTATCCAGCTGAAATATGGAACAATAACAAACATGCTGCTTTTGAATGATAAAATAAAACCCAGAAGCAATTTACCGAATGTTCTCTACGCTTTCTCTATCAGAACTCTGATTTGTGGAAAGAAATGTAATGCTCGGTGATCCACGGAAAAGTGTGCAATCCAGTTGTTCTGATTTAATTGAATCATACTCAAAAAATCAAGTGATTTGATCTCAATATAAAGTTGATTGGAACAGAAGCATTCTACAGAGTATACACAACTGGTGCGTGAATGCGATTTTACTGCGGATAATTACTTACGAATTCGACTGTAATAATTTTACTTTGCAAGTTTGGGTGAATTTTGTAGAGAGAACATGATGGAAAAGTGAGGATATGGTTCGGAATTTTGCCTAGGCGTGAATCAACATAATTTTCTCAAAAGTCGAAAGTTCACAGGAATCGACTCTGTATGTCCATCTTAGAGTTAGAATTTTAAGAGAACGAGTGGGCGAACAAATGAACCAAAAATAAAATTTACGCCTAATTACATGAGAATGGGGGCGACTTAACGCTGCGGAACATTTTCCATTTTCAGCGAGTTGAATAAACAATAAACAACAGGAAGACAAATTAGATTTCTTGCGCTGTAGCAACGCACCATGCAGTTGTATATCTAAATTTTAGATACCAACAATCGGACAGTGTATCGACTTTTCAACTTACAAAACAGTTCGAAATATTCATACAAAATGAGATACTTCTCCCGTCACTACCGATTTCATTGCAAAAATATAGGGTGTGTTGGCGGTTGGTTTTGGTAAGTAGTCAGACGTTGCATTTTTTTGATTTCCATTTCAGAGTTCGTTTACTTAGTCTTCATTCATATTGTCCGATGATTTTGGGAGGATTGTTCAAGTTGTACCCTTTCAGCAATTTAAAGATCATTTAACCGTAACACAAACTCCAATAATTTTCCCAAATCATTCCCAAAGTCCCAACTCTAATTAAAATATTTAAACGATTCCACTAATAGCTGTTACACCCCTCGACGAATTGTCGTTTAAATTATATGTTCAGTTCAACTTTATTTCACAATGTAAATATTTGAACATTTGTTGAATACCAATTAAAATTGAACGTCATTCGGTTGCCTTAAGACAGTATTGATGTTATTCCATTCTGAGAGGCTAATTGATACAGACACTCAAATAGTGTTGTTGAGTTCTGCTTTAATTTAAAGGCAATGATTTTGCTGTACCTAATTTTTGCTATGCTAGCGTCAAGACCCCTTCAGCGTGGAGCGTGGACTATTATCCAAAACTCCGCTAATATGTGTTCAATCTTCTTCATCTTTCCTTCTTATTCTGAACCGGTTACATCATCGACAGAGGTGTCGGGAATCTGATATACAATACGGTGCCAAAGCGACGCATTTAAGAATTAATTTTCCACACGCAACTTTTGGACTTCAAATTAGGCCGGATAGACTAATTGATACAGTTTGTTCAACTATCACTATCGCACATTCGCAAAGAAATTGTTGTAACGAAAGCTGATGCTCTCTGCTATTGCGAATTCGATACACGACTTTACGATGACAACCTAATAAATGTCGTGGTATAAGAAAACTTTGCCGGGAGATGAATTTCCTATTTTATTGAACGTCGGGTCAAAATTCTTAAATTCGTATCATAATTGTTGCGGAATCACAAGTCCTCTTGTAGCTCTCTTTTGCTTCCAAAGTTTTTAAGTTTATTGTTTTTGCATGCTGAGCTTTTACCTTTTGTAGCCATCCATAAATATGGTCCTCACGGAATCAAAGCGAACAGCTGGGAATCCAACTTAAATCTACTTCTAAAATCAAACAACCATGTTTGCATTCGTGTTAGAGGCCATTCAAAAATTACGCACGCACTACAGGGGGAGGGAGGAATCTGACAAAAGCGTACGCTTCATACATTTTTAAAATTTTCTCCATACCTTTATGCGTGCGATGGGGGAGGGGGGGTCTGAAATTCTTGATATTGTGCGTGCGTAAAATGTGAATGGTCTCTTATGCTCGGTTTATCACTAAAACGCCAGCTTAACAAAATAACCGAAACTCGGAGAATGTAAAGTTTGAAATTGACGCAGACAAAGCAAGGTTTTTTGGCTATCCAGAAGCCAGAGCCAGGCGCTTGGTTGCAAGCACTGCATTCGACATCCATTGATACATTGATTGGAAAACAACGCGTTCCGCATCACAATCGGTCTCCGGTTTCATATGATGGAACAATGTCAAAATTAGGCCAGTTTCATACAGAGGTCCAGGTGCTGAGACTTTCGAGTCTCCACCCACTTCATCCTAATCCTAGGCCAGTTTCATTGATAATCGTGATAGAAGCTAGAAAGTGCTAAGACAAGGTTGGACCCTTCTATGGTAGCCTTCCATCGTGCCACTTCTCCAAGCTAAATGGGGATTTGAACATCAGTTGAGATGAATTTTAGTTGAAATCTAATTTGTAGCTCCAATTGGGTCCTAATGGTTCACCCTTATTGAAAAAAAATTGATCATAGTCGACATCTCTTACTCGATACTCGATTTCTCTGATTATTTTCATAATCTTGTTGAGGGACTCAAGCACATGAGGAAGCTTGGTGTCAATTGCTTACACTTGGCGCTAATGGACGAACGCAAATTCAAGGTAAATCGCTTGAAGTAGAGCCACAAGGAGAACATAAAATCAGCCAACATCAGCCGACCCTCCGGAAAAAAAGTTACTTCTCTGAAAATTTAGCATAGAAGATCACAATCAGAAACTTTTTGCTTTCATTTGCAAGAGTACAGTAACCGGGCTTCCTCGGTCATTTGGCATGGGGGTATCACTACTTGAAAATATTGAAATTTTGAATTATAATTGCCATTGATTCGTGTCTCAGTGACCGAGAATCATAATATTTTCATGGTTTCACTTAGTTTTTGTTCTTCTATCGATACCAATGCCAATCGTTAGTCTACGCACTTCCACAGGTCCTGGCTGACACTAGTTCCAGTTCTAAAAAAACCGTCGAGTTTATCGGAAAACTGAGTGTTGTTTGAAAGAAAAGAAACGGACATCCAATTAACGTATTCGTTTAATCGCTTAATTTTAACCTTTAAGTTCACTTTAAATAAGTGAATACTTTTGTACTGTCTGTAGGTAGATACTACACAATTTTAGTAGTAACACTACCCATTTCATTTTAGGTACTTTTCATTTTAAGATTAAGTTAACATATGTATTCAAATTGATTTTTTGGAATGACGAGGAGTCGGCTTAATACTTAGCATTTGGACTTAACGTAACTATTGGTGAATATTATGGCAACATTTTTCGTTTTTATTTTATCTTTCTCTCTCTCTCTCATTTGGTCTTTTTGTTTGTCTGATATTTATGCGGGGAAAGAAATCCTCACGCAAGATATTTGAATTCAATTTGTTCGGTATGTGGAGCCAATGAATGACGGGATACTATTAACAATACAAAAGGAATATGTTACGAGATTTATACACTATTTTGATCGCACTAAACAACGACAATTACCAACAGTGAAAAAAAAGAATTAGTTGTAAAACATCAAAAATTGCGAAAAGGCACCGCGGAATATCCAATTGTACAGTTCATTACGGCTTCATTCATCTACACACACTCTTTGAAGCTCTCTACCTCTTTATCACAAGAAAACCACCCACTTCCATTTTAATACCAATCGATGCGTCTGCGTTTCGACGGTGGTTCACGTATGGCTCGGTCCGTACACAAAATGGTCTCGAAGTACCCATTGAATTCGTTGTCTTCGTCCTGTAGCCATGGATGCATTAGCACATCGTCGATGGACGGTCTCTTCGATGGATTTACCGTTAACATTGCAATGATCAGTTGTTTGGCAATGTCGGGAACGGATGCGAACGGTGGCTTCTTGAAATTGAATTTGCCGGCTTTGATTAAGCTGTGCGCTGTCACATTGCCATCATTGGTAAACGGCAAATAGCCGCTGAGCATGGCGTAGAGGACAACACCCAGACTCCAGATGTCCACTTTGGAGGTGTATGTTCCTCGGCCGGCTGTCACGAGGATTTCTATTTTGAAAAGGACAAACGAAACAGAATTAGTACAACTTTTCTGGAATCGCTTGCACTCTGAACTGAACTGAATGGATTCAAAAGATTGACGACGAGGACTGACGCACGGACAAATCCTTGTCTTTTCTCTTATTGGTCTAAATTTTGTATGATTCGTAAAGTCGTTGCTTTGTCAACTATTTAAGGTAGAGCGAACGCATTATATCCAAATGACGTAGAGCGTCTATATGACAGTCCGTAAAGGGACCAGTTTGGAATCTATGTCAACTGTTTCATTGGCAAGCACGAAAAACAATTGTTCCACGACTTTCGTAATTGAGTACTAGGACGGCCGTAGCAAGGTAGGCCCTGTGTATGTCTCAGTCGTCGAACATCGTACACAATCTAAGTTGGTTTCAAAATGAAGTTGTCAGAGCCCAATGAAGAATGCAATTGAGAGAGTTAACTGGGTCTGTCGCGCCAGAATTTTCAACAAAAATTTTCTTTTTCAATTTCATACTTCATTGGACTCTAGTACCTTCACTTTGACACCACTTTGGATTTTGTACGATTTTCAACGGCTGAGATATACAATAGGGCTACCCTCGCTAGTCCTAAAGTCGTAAAACAAATATTTGTCGTGCTGGCCAATATGGAACAGTTTGGCATAGATTCCAAACCGGAAACCTTATCAGAATCAAAGATGCTTGTGGGATCTCGGTCTGTACGTAGCAACAGTTTGGCATAGTTTTTACGTCGATCCCTTATGAGGGTACAATATGTGAGAAGACTGTCGGTCTAGGATGTCCCAAATGGATTTTGAAAAAATGGCTTAATGTTCAGACTTACCCGGTGACACATATAACGGAGTACCACACATAGTCTGTAGCAAAGAATCTTCCTGCAGAAGTTTGCTGAGTCCGAAATCCGACAACTTCAAATTGGTTCTCTCATCGTCGTCCAGCAAAAGTATGTTGTCTGAAATGTTCACAAAAGGCAAATTGTTTGACTGTCCGCGTCACACAGTAAAATTTAATTTTCCCTTCGCTTACCTGGCTTAATGTCCCGATGGGTAATGTTCCTATCGTGTAGGTATTTCACGGCTCGGCATAGCTGAATGAAATAGTATCTTGAGTTTTCGACTGACAAATGTTTAATGCGTTGAAGACGATGAAGCAGGTCACCACCTTCCATAAGTTCCAGAATCTGTCGGAAAAAGTGGATTTCTTTTAAATATTTCGGCTCTACTTGCGTTCTGTTCACATCACGTACCATATAGACTGCATTCGGTTTCATAATCACTTCCTTGCATCGGATAATGTTTGGATGATTCAAATTCCGCATAATCTCAACTTCTCGATGAATTTTTTCATCATTAGCTCCACCAAGTGTATTGGATGAGCCACTTTTGAGAACTTGTTTCATAGCGAAACATTCGCATGATCGCCGATCAATCACCAAGCGAACCATGCCCTGGGCACCCGATCCCAATTGCTTGCCAATATGATATCGTGCAAAAACATCATCCGGTAAGCCATGGGATTCTTGGTGGGAGTTGTCGAAACTGAATATTCTATTAACTGTCTCATTAAAAGATATCACGTCGTCTGATTTGAGAATGCGTCTTTTATTCATTCCAACCAATTCTCCATTGACGAAAGTACCATTCCGGGACAGATCCTATTTGTTTGGACAAAACGTAATGACTATGAGACAAGTTCGATTGAAGTAAAACAAAAAAAAGTGCTGGCCAACCTCAATATATACTGGGCTGGACATGTCGGAAAGGTCTTTTACGATTTTGCAGTGCATTTTAGAAATGCGGTCCCAGAATTTGTGCGATACATCTTGCGCTGTGATCGTCCATTGGCATTGTTTGTCACGGCCAATTGTGAACTCTGGAGTGTACAGATCTGAAAATTCAAATTTTTTTCCGATTAAAAATTGGTGGAATAAGTGAAGCATTTGACTAAACAACTTTTTAGCGAGTCAAAAATCGACGAATATTAGAGTTGGTCACAAGCTACATACGCAGTACTTTTGAATGTGAAAAATCACTTGAACTCTACATGTAACCGAAAGTCGAAAATCTCGTTTACGAGTGATCAGTATAGTAACATTGACTTGGTCCTTTACATAACAACGAGAACAACCGCGCTTCCTATTAATGAAAAGATGGAAATGATCGGTAGAGCACTCGACTCACAATCAAGAGGTCACCGGTTCGAATCCCAGTGGGGACAGGAGTCAAATCAAGGGCAATTTGTAATTTTTCATTTCGTACTCAGTTTAAATTCATGTTTCACCGATCGTATATACGCTGGAAAGCATTTAATATTCCGATTTAATGTGGCAAAAACGCAAATGGAAATGGTATTTACATTACTTGGTATCAGATGTACTAATGATCATCTAGATGCAAATTGTGTGGTAATGAAAATGTGTACCCAAACGCAAATTGGTTTTATGCTTCATCGCCTTTGTAAGCGGTCTTCTACTTCAAAAAATGTCCATATATTCAGCTGTTAGAATATGCGATGTGCTACGAGGCAATCGTGTGCTTATTTTTATGTTAATTTAACCGAAATTGCTTAATTAAGGAAGTGATCTGAATATCGAAGAATTAGCGGGACTCTGTAGAAAATAAAAAATGAATTTCAGTCTTAATAATAATAATCCGCCCTAACAACCTTGACAGGTCAGAGGCTAGATAATTATTTACTTAGTTTTACTGATTGTGGTTCTACTTTTAAGAGATCCTTTCATTACCGAAATTTTTTATTGTGCCAGTTGAACTAGTTGAAGTAGAATGCCAACGTTCCCCAACAATATATTTGCCGGCAAGCCGTGTGGAAGCTTTATTCACCAAGTATTACAGACTCAACCCGATTCAATCAGCTGAGTTGTGTATACACGTCTGACAATCGGTTTCTTTTTCTGCCACAGTCGGGAATCGAACTCTCACCACTGGTAATTTCAATCGTTTTGTGGAAAGTAGACCACTACGCCATTGAGTTGTTGAATTTCAGTATCTCCCGGGTGCAAATTTGAATACAAGAAGAATGGAAAATCAAAATTGAGATAACTTCTTTCTGAAATACTATTCAAGGCAAAAAATGGTTTCACTGTGGGCACCTTCAAAGTGCAGAGTTTTTGAGACCTCTACAAAGTACAACAGGCTATCTTGGGATTCATGCGTACGCGTGTCGCATAGCTTGAGTAAATATCAACCGATTGCGAAACGGTTCCCTAAAAGCTGTTGACAGTAGGAAGCTACGTTGTGAAAGTGACTACTTTTGAACGGCAAAATGACTGAGCTGAAATAGTTTTATTCGATTCTCTTGAATTTGGTTTCATTTGAAAGGTATGGCTGATACGAAAACAGGGTAAAAATTTTTTATTGGCATCAGGTCAGTGGGTCATGAAGTAAGGCCCTTGTGGTGTTTGACGGCAAAGTGTTTTCTTTTTCAAATAACTCGAGTAAATTTCATCAGATTTTCGTGATTTTTGTTTCATTTCAAAGGAACCGTTCGCTACGGTCTTTTGTCTAGAGAAAACGACCCAATTTTGTCAAAGCCGTTTGCACTACTAATGGTGTTTATCGGGAATATAAGTCCACCAATTTTTAACTCTCTAATAGACCATCTTATAGAAAATCGATGCAATTTGATGGCATGTCGTAGAGCAAGGCAGATTTGCGTAGAAATCGTCTTTGCTTTTATAATGAATATTTACGTCGATTGAAAATAACTTGTCAAGACTCTGATTCTTCATTTTCATTTTCGCTATATAAAGAGAAAGTATTTTATGAATGAATGCAAAGTCACAAATGTTGTTCACAAAATTAGAGGCATTAAAATCGGCCAGTACACCCTGAGAATATTTTAACACTGTGTACAGTGTCATGAAATTCTCAAGGGTACACTGTCCGATTTCGATCCCTCTGATTTTGTAAACAATATTTGTGACTTCACTAAATAGTTGCCTTGATGAATGTGAAACACAAAAAAATAAAAAATAAAAACCCGAATCGTAATCTTTCGGATTAGCGTCGGTTCAGGTTTTTAAAATTCTCCTAATTTCGCATATATACATTTTGGGCACGATACGTGTTCTGAAATTTGCATGCAATTCTCTCGCGTTGGTTTTATAACCATAACCACGATATTGACATATGTATTGTAATTTCAGTTGCAGGTGTACCAACTCAATAATTTCTCTGTAGATGAGTTTTCGTTCGATTGGTTTTATTAGGACTTTCATTTTGTCAAAACGCAAAATATTGCAAAATCTAACCGAAGCGAATCCGAAAAACTTTCTTATGTTTTTCGGGTTTTGTGGGAAAGGTGACATCCTAATGGAGATGCACCTGATAGGAAATAAGTTTGTCAACAAGTATTCCATTTCCATACTTTCGTAACTTTCTTGGATTTAGAGGAATATGCCATTGGGCATGCAAGAACGACGCTCACCTTTTCCAGTGCGGTCAGAAAACTGTAATCATCAAATAACTATGCAAAGTCAAATGTGTGTTATATAGCCCCCTATAAATTGATTTGGGGGTAGAACACACATTTGACTTTTTCAAATACATGTTTTGTCGAGTTGTTGATGAATAAAATTTACTGACAGTACTGAAAAGGTGAGCGTCCTTCTTGCATGACCCCCACGTATGTTAATATTACTCATAGCGTTTCGTGAAACGCAATAATCTTCATTAGAATCGCTGCGTTGAACTCGGGATTTTGGCGATATTTTCATTATCAGCGTTCGTTGAAATTTATTTTTCAATTAAATTTATTCATTTACTGACTAACCCCAAATTCAAATTATTGAAGCGCACTTATTGTCTGAATGATAGGTTTAAGGAGTTGAAAAGGAGATGAAAATCGCCGCAGATCAAACAAGAAAATAATTTTGTTGAGCTGAAAAATTGGACGCTCAAATGTTTGCTTCCTATACACGATCTGACCGATCATAATTTTCGTCGCAAAAAAAAATCAAAATGGCTAAGAGGCTATCAACAATTAAAATTAGAGCGTCTCTATTGTCATTGTTTCCAGGACTATTGTTATAGCTTCTACAATATCGTTGCCATTGCAAATTTTCGCCGGTTCGTAATGATCATTAGAGAACGGAAAATTTCCGAAAACATTCGATAAATTTGATTGTAATTCAAAAACAAATTTCATTTGTACTTACCAAACGAAGCAGACAAACTTTCTTGCAATGTAACTGCCTGATTACCAAGCCGTTTGATCATAACTTTTCGTGGAGTTATTCGACCCCATGGCTTTCTGTGTTCGGTTTCCTGGCCTTCTTCTTGGCTGGCAAACCAATCACCGTCTGTCTGGGTCTGTGTTTGGGTCAAGTCCTGCGATCCGCAATCGGCCATCGTTTATTTGTTTGTATATCAGTCAGATAAATTATTAAAAAAATTTAATTAACACCGGCAAATATGAACGACAAAAAAAAACTCAACAACGCATGAGTATCAACAGTTATATCAATGCTATCGAAACAAGCTCCAAACAATGTGTGTTCAACTGATAAAGAACAACAATAAACAAAAGCCAATGGAAGCCACTGAACTGTTGTAATGTCATTGATACAAAATGAGTGCATTCAATTCGATCAATTCATTCAATGTTCTCACTCCGAAAACGAGCAAGGTTGCTTAGACCAAGGCTATACACTAAGGAGGTTATGCCATCCGCCATTTTTTCAGATAAACGGTGTCACACCTCTGCCATACAAA
>JANTFA010159605.1:0-10454 GCA_026413405.1 Phytosciara flavipes
GAGAAGTGGATGAATGGCATCACAGAATTGCTAAATGAAAAAAAAAACTTAGAAGAAAACTTGCAAACAGTCAATGGATCGTTCGAAATGGAAGAAAATCGGGGAGGTCAACATGCAGCTGTGGAAACAAAAAGGCCGGAAATGAAGAAAAAAGGAGACAAATTTTCCCCATACGATGATCGGTTTACCAGCGTGCGGTAAGAATGGGAAAATTTTACTAGTTTTGTCATTTTGGCGGCGCAAATCCTCTCATTTTCTCCATTTGTTGACGTTCCGTCTGTTCACAATTCAAGTGAGAAAGTTTCTACTTCCTCACCGCTCCCTTCAGCAGAGATAGAAAGCGTTGCGTCACCTGAGTTGTCACTTTGGTTTTGTATTTGTATTGAAAAATGGTGTAACAAATTGATGTGTTTGTTTCGTGGTTAGAAAGAGTTATTTACGACACGTAAAGATGAAAATCGTAGTGTTTACTTCTGGGTGAAGTTAGGAAATTCTAACTCGACCGAACTTCTTCGAAAAAAGGTTAACAATCTCTTTTGTCGGAACTTAAGAAATCAATGATTTTACCTTTGAACAAAAGAACTAATAGATTCCCGGATGAAACTAATTTCCCGGTTTTAAAGATTTTCTCAGTTACAACTTTTCTAATCGCTAACAATCGCGATCAATTGCGACAATTTATTGATTTCTTTTTTCAAGTTTTTGAATTAACGCTGAAATAATTTGGTCAACAATAATTAGCACAATTTCCTTCTGCCTGAGTTTCAATAAAACGCGCAACAAAATAAAATCACACAAACAAAAAATCGATAAAAATATTTTTCTATTTCAAAGATGATGCATGACAATTATGTCTGGCACAAGTTAGGTAGAACCGATGATATCAGCATTCAGAATCAAAAAAACATGAAAAAAGAAATCAATTTAATTCACTAACTCTACTACCGACACAAACGATATTTTCTCATTTGAAGAAAGAACAACAACAACAACAAAAAAACAACCAACAACAGAGGTCACGTAACATTTACGATAAATAAAATCACGTCTGATTTTAAAGGATCAAAAACTTCAGTTACATGGAGCACTGGAGCACCACCATACGCTCGTCGCCACATCCAGCAACCAACTAAAATATTTTCCGTCTGAAATGTATAAAAGCTTCAAAGTGAAAAGAGCCGAAGAACATTGTTGTTATATACGTCCGCCGTTGGCAAACTCTACACTCAGACTGAATGAACGAAGATTGTTTTGGTAAACGAAAAAAGCATACCAACTGAGCAGACGTCAGTGTTGAATGGTATTTGATATGAGGAAAAAAAATCAAATCCAATATGGAAGTCTCGAGTTATACGGTGTGTTATGTTCGGAGTGTGTAGAGACTGGAATATGGGGAAAAAAACTGTTTGTTGAAGAGATCAAAGATTGGTTTTTTGTGCGTAAAATGGCGAGGTTTGTGTTGGTACTATGTAAACGGAATAGAAATTATGGAGAGAACCATCCAGCGAACAGCATGCTTACGGTCCGTTTGAATTTTAAATGTCTATGTTTACGTATTACATGGTCTCAGATGGAGAGTATAATGATGAGTTCGCACACATACTCGACAGATGGAGTTTCGTTCTATGCGATTAAATCAATAATTTTTTGTGCGGCTCGGTTTTGAACTGGAGCTACCGAGATGTACGGTGCTTAAAGCTATGACAAAAATAATAATAAATTTTGCCATGCAGGCTTTATGACGATGCGTTCGCTAGAGATAAGCTGTGGCGAAGCGAAAATATCATCTACCCAAAAAGCAGTTCAATTCTACTCACTCTTTTATGGATAAATTTTTTTTTTGTTTCTAAACTTTATATTAGCACACGAAAAGCAGACCCCATTTTCACACTGTCATCTTTACTGTGAGTTACACACAACTCACGAACCCAAAACAAACAAATTAATTCCTCTTTTGAACATAAATTTAATTTAAATTTTCCAATTAGCGTAATGGTTTCGTAGATAGATTTTATTTAGGGTATACACACTCAACACTCACACAGGCTGGCTGGGTGGCTGTGTGCTACTATCAGTGAAGAGGAGAATGCTCTCTACTGTCTTAATGTGTAAGCATCTATAAATTGTAGAAATACGCTTGTGGCATTTGATAAAGGAAATTTTATGAGTTTGGTTTCTTTTGGCACACTCTTGAACGTAGTATAAGTTGGTAACGAGTTGTGATTGAGTTAATTAACGTAACAGATCAGAATCTCGCAACGAAATTAGTCGTCTTAAAATTTAATAATTTCATTCGTTCAATTTTTGTTTATTTCATTCTGGAAAAAAAGTATTCAAATTGAATTTTTTTGTGTAACATCGTGGAAACGGTTAAAAGTTTTGCTATGTTTTTGGTTGATGATACAATTTACGAAGAGTGCACCGTCATGAAGAACGTTTGAACTATGAACTTGGATGTCTGTAGCTGATTATCGCACGAATTACTTTTTGCAATTCGTGGCCATAATCATCACCTTTCCATGCATGTGTTTGATGTCATATGAGGCAAGATTTTTTCACTGCCATCTTTTATACAACCGGTAGCGTGCGAGAAAATTTCGGCTACATGCCATTCAGGCCAAGAGGTTGCTAGTAAAAAAGTTCAAGGACGCGGCAAAGGATCTGCATATGATCGTTATCTTTGGAAAAAGCTTTCGACCGAATGCCACTTGAATTGGTTTGGACCGCACTACGCAGTCGTGGTGTACCAGAGCAATACGTTGAAATCTTAATGGACATGTACCAGGATGGAACGACTAATATTAGATACACAGCAGGCACTTATTTTGCTCGGAATTCATCAGGGCACAGGGCAGCATCCGAAATAATGCAGAAGCTCTGACTGGAATGACTGTTTCGCTAAGGTCCATACATACAATGGAAACAATGTTGCAAGGAAGACCATTTCAAATTGAAATTTTCAATAGCGATAGCCGCAGGACGTAGAAGAGGAAGGCCAAAGCATAATGCGACAACAGTGACATATTTGGTAGAGAATTAGTTGTTTTGCATTGGAAATTTTTAGTTATGCACCGGATTGCAAAAAACGTTCTCTCTACCACGGTATGTATGACTGCATTTTCTTCGCAAACTATGTCTTGTCGACCTCTAGTGCAAGAAAATACCGTCACACCTACCTTGGTGGAAAAATAACTATTTCGGTTGATCCTACGTTGATTTATTAAAAGCTTTTTAAGGATTTCACCAGGTATATTTATGAGGTCAAAACCATTTCAAAGTAATAATAAAATCTTTCCCTTTCTACTCCACAAAATACCAAAAATTATCGGAAAACATTTTACCGAAGTAGGCCCTGCGCTCTACCTTTTCATACACATAATACATATTTATTAGTTTAACGAGGGGTCGTGTAATAAATTAAATTTGAATAGTTTAAACATGGCCCACATATATATACAACCTAATATTATGTAAATATCTAAATTGGAAGTGTCAAGTATGCAATAAATATTTTATAGAAGGGCAGCTTTCGGCTTCTAGTCAATCCGGTAATATATCATAAATTTGACTTTGAGATAAGAATATTACTTTTCGTAGGTTTTATTTTTGTTTCCATCGTTTTACTCGTTCCACATGCATTCCATCACATCAGAGTGGCGCATTCTTTTTCTTTCTTTCTTTCATTCCACACGCACAGGTGAGTGGATCGGACTCTTTACAGTTTGAAAGTACAGAAAATGATGTGCAGCTTCATAGACAAACAAATGTTTAAATTGACGAAGTAGTAGATTTTGTATAAACCTCGCCTATGCAGTAGTTACCGGCTGTCCATAAATGACTTCCACCGTGGTGGGGGAGGTTGGTGTGGCCAAAGTGAAGCCATGGTCCATGTTAAAGGTATGGGAAAATGGTGTGGCAAAAATGTCGAAAAACAGTGGACGTCATTTATGAACAGCCCCTTACAGTTGTCACGTAGAAGGCAGACTGGTGTCAAAAATCCTATTCAGGTGAAGTGGATCGTGTATATCGAATGTCTCCTGTAACACTATAGTTCCAAACTTGACACGAGACTACCTCTGCCTTGCAGAAACTTTCGCTCGTAATTCAAAGAAGCAGGCTGGTGTCATGTTGACAACTACTGATATTTGGCGCAGGCACATATCTGACTTCACCAGATCTTCGTTTCTCTGGTGGCAGATTGAGGTTCATAGGAAGTAGTTTGTTATTAAATTGGAAAGTGTTTTGTTCGAATGCTTACGCTTTCACAAATTACGAACGCTCTTCAGGGGAGTCTGACAAAAGCGTACGCTCCATAAGTTTTAGAAATTTTCTTAGTGAGTTTTGGCGTGCAAGGGGGGACAAGAAGTCGTCACTTTGAGGTTGCTCAATTTTTGAATGGCTCATAATAAGATATTGCGCTCGTAAACTTGTCCGTTTGGATTATATTTGAAAGAAATTCAACGAAAAGTAGGGGAACGCCTCCTGTCTTCAACTCTGTTTTTTGTGCTACTAGATAAAATATGTAAAACCAAGCTGTAAAACAATGGAATAATTGTCAAATTGTTAAAGACATAAGTTTTGACTTTGTTTCCAAATTAATTGAATTGAAAGTGTCATTGATGGAGTCAAGACCTATTTAGGTTATAATACCAATTATTTTAACGATTTCCACCGACATTGTGTCTGTGTGTGTCTGTGCGCCAATGTAAATGAACAGTAAAATTTTTGGGTGATTGGGTAAATACAGTTTGGGTTCTCTCATTTATCGATTATTTCAACGAAAGTCACTCAAAAATTAATGAACACCTGTAAACAATACAATACCGAGCCGAACAAAGAATATTATATTTACCTGTAGTTTTTAATCGACTTCTGTTTGTTCAATAATTTCATATTAAGTGGCTTATATAATGATAAATTATATATTATTGACAACTTAAGTATCTGTCTGTGCGTTATGTTTTGAAGCATTCTAATTAATTAGGTGATATAACATCAGGCATTAAGTATCTGGCAATTTGTCATTTTAGGGTAAAGTAGACGCAGATGTATACAACAAATGGAAACAAATGTGGCTCATAAATAATCAGTTAGATGGAACACACCAAACACACGATGAATTCAGTGTTATAGAGATATATCTGGAATAGTTTAGATGACAGAACATTGTTAATTAGGTGAAACATGCTCGATGGTCACCGAGATAGTCATAGTCAATAAAACGGAACGCTGTTTTGTAATGAATCAATATTGACATCAACCAGACTTTAATATAATCATGATGCGCAGATACAAGGTGACATTCAACCTTTCAAAAACGGCCTGTCATCAGTCATCGGGTGTTATCTTGTAAAAGCAAATGTTTACAAGATATGAAATACAAGATTGCTGAATAATTCAACACCAATGAAGTAAAACCGATTCGATGATAATATCGTGACACGATTGTCGTTTATGAAAGTAATTAGCAATGTCCAGCTGCAAACCTCACACTTGTCAAAATCATAAAATTCATCAAACCAATAGGCATGCTGATATACTCGCCCGGCAGGACAGGTCCAAATCAGGCCAAACTGTCTCAAACGCCTTGCAGTAAGCTTGGCGATATGATATGGGTCGAAGTTAACATTTGTGGCCTTATATTGCACATTGTCATTGCCACTGAAGATGAATCTCAAAACAGGTCAACTACCGGTGATTTCATAGTGGTTTACTGGGTCAACTACAATGTGCAATAGAGAGTCACGAATGTTAGCTTCCATATACATAACACATCCGAAATACTACCAAGCTTTCGACGAGGCGTTTGAGACAACTTGGCATGACTTGATTGGGACCTGCTTCGAGCTTTCCCCGGTAAACATTTGGGAAATGAAAATTGTCGAAAATGCCATCAGCAGGTAATGAACCCAGGGATGCAGCGAGTAAAAAAACATATCGAGACCATATTTTCACAATAATGATTGCTTTGATTGATTACTATTTGTTTATTCGTTTATTTTCATGCGGACCTAGCGCCGCTGTATAAAATAACGTACGTAAATGGGCATTTCATATTTACGTAATTTCGTATTATTCATGTTGGTTGGTACTTCCGGATATGAGGCTCAGGTCAATTGTCTCCAGGAAACACCCAAACACAACTCTTGTGTATGTTTCTACCGCTTTCATCGTCCAACACGGGTATCACGATATTAGGTAAATACGAAATGCCCATTGACGGTTATCACATTCTGAACTTTCGTTGTCGATGAACGGTGATCAAATCTGAATTTGTTCCCATGTTTCCAAAGATTCTTTTCTGGTGAATAAGTCTAAATTTGACGGAAGATTCGATGAAGCAATAATAATGTTTGTCGGAGGATTCGATCGTTGAGAATCCAACGATCTAGCTCTCTTCACAAACCAAACCTGGGAACGGGATAGCGCAGTGGCTACGTACTGGCTTTCCATCGAGAATATCCGGGGTCAAACCCCGGTGTGCACAAATTCTGTATAGGATTTTTCTTCAACGTATATCATGAAAGTAACATTCCTAGGCAACACCGAAGCTTCCAAAATGGGTAGTCGAGTCCAGCTGCTACGTTTGATGGTGTGTGTAAACGTCAAAAATAAAACAAACTCCACACCAGTACAGCAGTGATTGAAATCGGTTCGATGCGTGTCTAGGTGTTGCCAAATGTACTAGCGCGCGAAAAAATCGAAATATGATCCTTCAGTTGAAGGCGTGTTTCGGAAAATACGTTAAGCATGTGGTCCCTAGTGTGGTTAATTCACACTAGCTGGCAGTTACTCCGTGTAACACCCGGCAGTCGAACCAGTGCTGCTCCCGATTAATAATGCCATTGGCCATTGGGACATAAAACAATTATTATCATTTCAGTGTCCCAATAAAAAGCGGTGGTCTTGAGCAACGTACTATACACCGTTTTTAACAATCAAAATTGTGAATACTTTTCCGGTAGTTTACGCGAGTGTGCTGCGCACGCGTTAGACAGCTAGTTCATTTATATAGTTAACCATACGCAAACGACGGAGATGGTGTCTCAGATAAAATGATAAACACAAAAAAAACAGTTAGCATCATGTGGAAAATGCGATAACGATATGTTGAATGTTAACATATTATGGTGGCATGGAAACCATTCATCACATAGAGTATTTAACAGCTTCGTGTAGGTAGAACTGTATAAATAACGACATGTTGAACAAAAAGATCGCCGAACAAACCAACGAATACATTGTGTTCCCTATGTTGGGAAATCGATTCTGTTAGATTTCATTTACAAGATTGACGTTGCGCAACCATTGACTTAAAGAGTGAAAATTTTATTATCTGGCTCATAAAGTTTGTCGTTAAAATCACCCAAACTATTATGATCGAATAAAGAGTCTTTTTTTTTTGTTGGAAATTTTTATATTAAAAAAACCAGACAATTTCACAATTCAATTAAAATGAGATAAAATGAGAGAGGAAAAAAAAGCCGAGCAAATAAATATTTTATGTTAATTTAATTGAACAAAATAAAAACATATTTTATTGCATTGGGTGGCGACAATTTATTAATTGCAAATTAAAACCAGTTTAAATAAACATAAAGCCCGCGAGCAATAATATTTAACAAAGTTCTGGTTGTGTATGCGCATTTATCGTTATAATTTTCAGCGATGTACATCGGTTCATCTGTCTGAAGTATAGACACGGTATAATGTTTATACATTACATTATACGTACATCCACCGTAACACAATTATTATGTACCTATACCGCATCTGTCTCCTCTGCCCGTGCTTTTTGTTTATAGGCATCGCGCGCTATTTAATAATAATATCGAATGATAATTTTGTCGATCCACAATTTGATTAATGTTTAAACGTATCATATCACACACACAGTTTATTTTATTTACCTCAACATATTTTGCATTGATTTAATTTGAATCGATTTAATGATACCAACAGCAAAAAAACCCCAGAGATAAAAGTCTGGATATCATTTGGAAAGGTCAATACGTATTTAACGAAATTATCTGTATACCGTGTAAACGATCAACCTGCTCAGCTTGAGATTTAACATTCATACACTTTTCCCCCAACGGTTTGGTCTGTGCCAGCAACATTTCGGATGTCTCAGAGAGAAGTTTCTATCTATTTTTAATGTGATAAAAATCGATTTGTTCTGCTTCTAGAATCCAACGATTTCAATCCAATTCATTGACTTCATTCCATACGCGGTATCGACGTAACATGGCTAATTCTTTGTTAGTCATGGGACTCTTCTAGGAATTCTGCAAAATTCAACAGAATTTCACTTTCACAAGAAAACGAAAGATTTCCATAGAAATTCTGTGAAATTCCTTGCAGTGTCCCATGGTTAACAAAGAATTGGCCAGAAACGCTTGGCAGGGCAGTTCTCAAATTGTTGTATTTATAATCGGTTGATAAACACTGAAGTAGCTGCACACGGTTGCATGAAGCGGACCTTCTTTTCAGTTAAAATTTTCGAATTGGTCTGAGTCGACCTGTTGATGATACTGTTTTGAAATTTAAGGTCCGAACTGAACTCAACCTGAAACCTGTATTGCTCTTCTGCCTCCAAATTCTTCAAAATCATAATTTTTTTTGTACTAACAAGAAGGAAGACCTACAGCCTCAAAATTCCAGAATGAAACGCACGTAAACCCAAAATGGCGGTTGGTAGCCATTTTCTTAGGTCACCGAAAAGAGTATTACCGCTTTACGGTCGTCATTACCTCAAGTTGACCGGATTTGGTCATTCAGAGGAGATAAAGATCGTAACAAGGATTCTATAGGTGAACCGGAAGCATTATTGACATAATGGTAGGTCAGTTCCTGTAATTCCATTGTCCTACTCACTAGAGCAGCAAGAATTTAAAGATTTTTTGGATAGCCTAATATATCCAGTACTGCTGCAATTTCAATTCAAACTGTTCAACCTGATATTGATCCAACTGATCTGAAGTTTCCGAATAGTCAGCATCTTACATTTTCGTCACATCGGAATCCTCCAAAATTAACCCATACGAAAGCCCACCTTCAAGGAGAAAAAAACGTGCGATACCATACGACCTTTTACAGTCAGCACAGGACCGTTAAAAGGTTATGGGTTGCTTTTCAAACTGTTCACATTTTCATATTTTATGAGGCAAAACGGACCCATACATGATAGCTGCTTGCGAAACGATCAACTATCCGTTTATCCAATTAATAAATAAAATTTAGTTGACACAATTTACTTCGTCGCAATTCTTTTCAAAAATTATTTTATCCAATTCATGTTATTTTCCTGTTTAGACGATGGGTGAACAATTTTTCTCATCGTGTGCACTTTACTTTACAACCATTTCCATAAGATTTATGATGAAAAGCTGAAAGTTTTTATTAGAGATTATACAGTTCCTTTTCTCTTCTGCCATAATAAAGGGGTTTTCGTGTATTCATCTCATAACTGAATGGCGTTATTCATGCAAAAGAGGAAAATAATAATTTTTTGAATGAAAAAGAAGACGAAGGAAAAAAACGGGAAAATGCGGAAATGGAGGAAGAAAAGAAAAAAAAAATTTTTTGTCGTATTTAAATAAGATAATTTCGTTGGATTTATTATATGGAGATTTTTCCTTGAAATTTATGTATGAAATTATGTAGATGGGGGTGAGGAGGGCATTTGAAATCATTTGTAGAAAAAAGAAGGTGAATTCCAGATAAACGTAACAATTTAGGAATTAAAATATTAATGCAGAATTACAGAGCCAGCGCTTAAATTCCCCAGCAATATTTTTCGTTGAAAAATGGTGGAAGAGGTTTTTTTTTATGTGTGTGAAGATTTTATCAGCACATTCGTAAGTCTCTAGAAAATGTGTTAACAGAAAAAACTATCCGACAATTTTATAGCAAAGAAATGTTTCATAATCAACAGCTCAATGCTCATCAAATTCTAGCAGAGTACAATACGAGTTGAACATAACTCTCGCTTAATTGTCTAGAGGAAAAAAATGAAGAAGTTTGGCATTTGATATGACTGTTTTTCTTATCTCGTTTCGTTTATAGTTATGGCATTTGTTGAATAAAATATTTTGCGAGAAACTTTTCTATCTCATGTATATTTGAAAAGGAATACGAACATAGTTGGTGTACAATCCGTAAAGAATGAACGATATAGTTGAGAGCTGCTTGGTGCTCATTCTTCCTTTATTGTCGTATTAGGCGTTCACTGACAAATCAACAAATGGGTTATTCCATGGCCTTTCTCGTGATGAACGAAATTGGGTCTTTGTTGAGATTGCTTGGAGATTTGGATGGATTTTCGTTAAAAAAATCTTCATGGAACCTTATCTGGTATACTAGTGATCCGCTTTAATAATAACGGCCCTACTCCGCAAGGGAGCATAGGTGGATCGTTATTTACTAACTTCGCTAAATCTCTTTGAGATCCG
>JANTFA010159616.1:0-10452 GCA_026413405.1 Phytosciara flavipes
GTTCCCTCATTTGTTTTTCGCTGAATTATTATCCGGTTTATGATGCAAATAATAATAAACTACGAACTGGAAAAACCCATTTCGAATTCAACGTATTTTTAATTAAAATTGGTTCAGCAAAACTGTGTGACTGCTTTCGCATTAAAAGCTTGGATAATGAGACTTGTTTTTCGGAATATGTTTTTGTCGATCCCTTTTGTGTTGTCAAACATAATTGTTTGCCAGCAATAAAGTTTTTGCCATTCAGCATATTATTCAAATCATATGAAGGTGTCACCGTAATTTGGGGGACTGTGGTGCTATGTTTCACTGATCGATAATGAGGCTGACGCGTTGTTTTCATTCGAATTAAATTTTCCATTAAACAAAGAGTGTGCTTTAAAGCCGACTGTTGTAGCGTCTTTATCGGTTCAAGTAGGCACTGACACATGTTCTACCGATTTCATGGTCAATAATCACATGCAAACATTACTTTGAATTCATTTTCGTCGAGTGTTGTGTTATAAGAATGATCGTTTCAGCTCTGAAGTTCGTAGAATACACAAATATCACACGGATTCCGTAGACTACTTCCTTATTTGGAGTCTAGCGTTTGCAGCTCGAGCCGAAGTTGAGGCATGAGACCACACCAAGGAAAAATAGAAATTATCAAACAGGCACTAAACCACCGAGAAATGAACTCTGCCGCTCGATTCAAGCAATGGCCATTTATCGGTGGTGCAGTGAGCAAATAAATTTCTCATAGTTTCGCTTCTGTAATAACTCTTGCTTTTCAAGCTTTCTTGACAGCAGTCCCAGTTTCCATAATGCTAGAGGGTTCTTCGGAAATGTAAACTTTAAAGAAAAATAGATGGCGCACTTCACATTACAAACAACAGTTACAGCGCAATGACAACACTGTATTTGAAAGAGTGCAATAATTTTGCTTATCGTTTAGACTTTATCTGAAAATTTGCCAAATTCTTAATTTTACAAACTAAAAAATATCGAAATATTGTGATACAGATCCGTTGTCACTTCTCAATATTATGAATCGCCGCACATTTTATCACAAATGAAAATCAAAAACTTCCTCTCAAAACGCTTACCTTTATCATAATGTATATCGACCGGTCAAGCTCCTACTATTTGTGTTTTTACCGTGAACTCGAATATCACGAGTTTTTGGTCCAAATCAATAGCTTTCTTCATCCACAACCTCTAACTTTCATTTGAATAATTAGATGCAGAGTTGGGACATTTGTTAGCGAATTATAAGAAAAATGGAATATCGTTATTGCAGCTTCGTTATTCCATCTTACGATAACAAACGACTTTTGACAAGCCGAGAACAACCGACTGTCAGAAGCAAGCATAAAAGCAACTGAAACAAATTGCGTTTATTAAAAATTTCAAAGTGAGGTTGTGTTGGCTTCTCTGTGGACGACGATTGACATTTTCAACGACCTTGGAACAGACCTATACTGATCACATCAGTTGACGCTTTCCAACATCTTAATTGAAACAACATCGCAGTTAGGCTGAAATAATTAAATTTCATTTTCCTTACAATTCGCTAATGCGACATGTCTTCTGCTTTCAATCATTCAATTTTCCATTTTCTTCGGTAGAAGACATTCTAGTCTTTTGCTCCTTCTTTCATAACCTACTCTTCTGTGTCACCCTTCATGAAGCGTTTTTTTTACCGCGACCCGTAGAAGTCATTAAAAAATCCCTGCAACAATTCCTTCGAAAATCAATGCATTGAAACAAAAATAAAATATAAAATTGAACAAACACACGACTGATGGCAATTAAGAAAGGTAAATTCATGGAATTCACGGATTATAGCTAGTAAGAAGCTTCACAGAATCACAATAATTTTTGCAATGACTTAATGATTTTCTGTTAAAATTAAAGAAAATTGGAACATATCAAAAATGTAATGAAAATTGTTTTTGGTTTTGCACTCTCGCGTTTGCTATTATTAACATCGATCGATTGGCGATTTTTTAACTCCAATTATTTTGATTTTAGAAAATCGTTTATGCTGACGACAGACGAGTAATTGATGGGATCGGCAATTATGCAATCACAAAATTGCTGGTGTGTCTTCAGCTTTAGATAAATTGAAATTTTAGATTTTTTTATTCAATATCTCAATTCGATTGAAATTGAAAAATTAAAAAACTAAATTGGATGAAGGGGTCATGGAAAATAAAACGTAAAAGTCTAACAAAATTCAATATAATAAACAAATGAAACAAAAACAAAAAATATTTCTCGTAATTTCGAAGGGAGAAGCAATAAAGACTGTTAGAAAAGAAAAAAAAATTTGTTTATTAACAAAAAAGGAATACAAAAAATATAAAATCTAAATTGAATCTAAAATTTAGATAGTGAAATAATGAAACAGAAGAAATATTAACAAAAAAAAAAGAAGAAGAAAAAGAGGAATGGGAACGTAGGTAGAAGTAATCTACAAATCAATCAAACATATTTAAAATTAACTATGAAAAAGGATAAATAAACAAAAAAAAAAGAGAAAGAGAAGGAAAATAAATTGATAAACTTCAAAATATTAAAATAGATTTTTAGATTTTAAGGATATTAACTTGCGTGCTAAATTTTAGACAAAAAAGAACAAACGAGGTGAGGAGAAACGGAAGAAGAAGTAGAATTGTTGAGAAGAATTATAAAAGGAGAATAATAGGAAAGTTAAGAGTTAAAAATGAAAATAATAATTAATGAAACAAAAAAGAAAGAAAATCACAAAATGGAAACTATACTTCTAGTGAAAATAGACACAAAACAAACAAAAAACATTTCTTTGAAATTCAAACATCAGCTGGTCTGTGATGAATTTGTTTTTAGTTTTATTTTCGTTTTATTTAAGAAATTGAAAAAAAAGAATCATGTTGCAATTTGAAGTAAGCATCTAAAATCTAATTTAACTCTTGCTTCACTCTACAAATTATTTATTTATTATCTCTGCGACCCGTACGGAAAGAACAGTCATTCGATAAGTATTGTTTTTCTCATTGTCACACAACATTTATATTCAAACTTACAACAAACATTTAAATAACTGCATTAATGGGTGGACCTTTCGAATCAAAAATGCTAATTGTGATCATGCAAATTCAACTCAAACCAATAGAGTTTACACTGCAAATATCGATTTAAAAAAAAATACAGTTGCGAGAAAGTGAAATGTTACATTTTCTCTAATTTGACAGTTGCGGTGGTTTCATATGAATGTTTCGAAGCAAACATTTAGAATGTTTGCACGTTCATCGGAATTACCGAAGAGTAACCGCTCAAGCGCTGTAGAGAGCTAGCGCGTTGGATTAACCACCCAAACATCGGGGGTTCGAATCCACCGTCAGGCATATGGGCGGGAAGTAATTTTTCATTTCAAAATTTCAACTTAGCTTACGAATAGCTTCACCTGATCAAACATTTATAAATGTTTCTACAAAAATGTTATTTTCTCAAAAGCGTGTCGAATAGGTTAAGTGAATAATTAAATGCAGAAAAAAGACCTGTGGAATTAGCAAATTATAAATAAAATGAAATGTCAATCAGCTTCGCTCCTATTAACGTCAGCCACGTTGAGCACAAAAATGTAAATGTTAAACGAAGTTTGGAAACGTGTTAGCTTAGTGGTAGCTACCGAGACAATCTGGGATCCTTCCTGGTGAGAACAAAGTCCGTAGTTTTGTATTTTCTTCAATGTATACTTACTAAGCACACTCCAAGCTTTTCAATCTATGTATTTGGAGTGTGTGGTGTTTCTAACGACTTGTGCGCAAAATAATGAGATGTATGACATCGCCCACACACAATAAATTCTGTGAACATAATATCTGAGCCGATCTGGCGAACTGAACGCATATTAACTTCCGCTGAAGCTGCTACTACTACTACAAAATCTGCTACTTCGGTTTCTTGAACCATTCATATTACTACCTAATAAGACCGCATTAACTGTACGAAACTGTTTTATTTTGGTCGTTACTGTTAGTAACAGATATTTAGCCGCTTTAGAAAGGTCAATTTGAATTGAACTCTTGGAGCAATTTTGAACGAGGTTGAGGTAGCTGCAAAGATGAAAATACAGCCAGAGGCAGTGAATATACTTCAGCTGTCTTTCAGCTGATCCACTCACGCAAACAAAAGAACTTATTCGTCTTTATATGGGTGAGACAGTTACACGTACGAGTGGTTAGACACGCTCAAACACATTCAAACCTCACTTGCTTCAGCTGTAGAATGGATTACGAAAGTAAAAAGATTTGTTGGAATGGTCTAGCCATTTAATGTTCGATTCAATCCACCAACGAAAAACACAATTTTAATTTTAAGTTTATTTACCGTACGAGGTCTGGCTTACTACACAATTGACATGGGCTTGATGTTGTTTTTCTCAGAAAATAAAGTAAAATTATGAACCATGCGTACATGTAAACTATGAATCCAAATAATAAAATACACAAAACAAACACCGGTGGAAATCTAATTTTCATCCAGATAATAAAATTATAGACAAACTTGACAAACCATATTTGAAACATTAAACAGAATACATTTTAAGGAAGTTCCGTTTTTTTATGAATTTGATTTTTTTGCTTATAAAATTGAAGGTTAATTTGACAAAAACAACAACAACAACAAAAAACCATTTTTGTTTTTACAATTTTGTTAATTTTTAATGAGATTATGAAATGCGTACTATCATCACATCCACCATACTACTTTAACAACCCAATTCTAAAAATGGAAATAAAATTATCGGTTGATCATCCACAAGTTGTTAATTTTAGTGTTTAAAGAATAAATAATAAAAGAAAAATAAACGGAAAGTAAAAATCCATCGATGTACCCGATATTCTTCCAAATGAATCTTAATAAAATGTAAAAATATAAAATGAAAAATGTTTCTTTTGTCACGACCATTGCGGGAGGAGTCGACAAAACAATTCAACACGAAACGGTAGGTAGCTTTACCTTGAACATCTCAATCATAGTTAAATATTTCCACAAAAAACGGTAGAGAAATTTGATGGTTATATAAAACATTTTAACCACATCGCCTGGCCTCTTTTCATTCATCAACAGACCTTAATCGCTATCCAATGCAGAAAATTCTCATTACATTCAACTCCAACGGAAAGTGTTCATAACATGTACATGACTTGAGCATGTACCATGCTCACTCCTGTGAGCTTTGCCATGAAAACAAAGGAACCTGAGGACTTTGACTCACTTTGTGGGCTCGTTCTAATTCCCCTTTTTTCGTTCTTCTTGATTTATATAAGTTACTTTCGTACCTTAGATCAGTGTTGAACACACTACTTGGCTTAAATTAACTCAATCATCGTCACACGATCTATGTGGTTATTATACTGTTGCATCAATGAAATTACCTCCTTTGTCCGTTACCTGTCATCAAACCCTCAGGTTCCAAAAAATCATATTTCCTGGTTTTCTTTGGTGTCGTCCATCGTTCCTTATGCCATCTGTAGCCCTGCTTTAGGCTTTATTTCCATACGTTCACAGATTTCAGTCAGTACATCCCTTCGCAATCTTTTTGAACCTGTCTTCGCCTTATCACATCGTTGTCACATCTATATTCCGCATGGAATAGTGATTGAAATAAAGAATGGTGGAGGGTGGACGCTGTGTTTTAAGCGACTCGCTATGGAAACTGTTATTTTAACTCGCTTAGTGGCATACCTAGCCTTCGGCTCGGATTTCAAAATAGCAGTTTCCAAAGCTTGTTGCTTAAAGACACAAACTAGTGAGTTCGACTCATATCACAAAACTGTCCCTCGTGTAATGAATTACTTCCGTAGTATCGAACGTAATATACTATTTCTGTACGAGTTTCAACGGTGCTAGATGTGAGGTGAAGGTCAAGTAGATACCGAGTAAATACAACTTTGAAAAAGTGTGCTGCTGAATGTCAACTTACATTTCTCCATACAATTTGGTCGAGATAGATCTTCACATTCTCACTTTTACATTTCTGCATATAAAAACTGGTTTCAATAACATTTTCAAATTTCCTATTCGAAATTCGAATTCATAATGTTGATGAAAGTTTGCATCCAACTCAATATGTCAAAATTTTTCTCAAATAATGTTCTGTCACACAATCTCTCTCTCTCTCTCTCTAATATTCGCCTAAGATTACGTTGATGTCCTTCCGATATTCGAAGAATATTTGAATTTTAATTTAATAATTGGAGAATGATTCACTGACATTGTCTTTCTGTTCTACTTCAACATTAGGGAAACTCGAAATTAGATTGAAATGTCTCAAACGAGGTAGTTAAATTTTCGTTTTGTGGAATTGTGTAGTATCGAAGGATATGGAACTTGTATAATAATGATTCGACGAATGAGAAACATGAAATTAATGCCGGCTGAAAGAGGAAACACAGCAATGCAATAATATAGGTAAAGTCATATAGGTACTAGCATGAACACTCAAGTGTAAGAGTGCGTTTGTATCTCTATCGGTGTTTCACTTTGACAAGGTGTGCAGCTCGTTCTATCATCAAACGAATAAGTATGTTTCAAGTTTATACAAAAGCTCAAACGTAAGGAAACTTCGAAAGTATTTTTACGGTTTTACGGTTTTAAGCGAAAAGAAATCATGAAAATCAGATGAAATTTATTAGAGACAGAGGCACTTTCATCTCCAACGGCCCTAACTTTTGATCCCGTGATCCGATTCAATTTCTGCCATTCACCGACTTATACGATCCGTTAATAAATGAAAAAAAAAACTTTGACCAGCCTTCCAGAATAGCACTAATCTGGATCCGCTCGAATGGTTCTGCTCATCTTCGAACTATATCCATATGCAATTACGAATTGGTGTCAACGCAATTGGTGTCCAAATATGGTTCGTAGCACTTTACGCTCAAACGTTAGAAGCAACTGTTCATCACTTTTCTTCACCGTCTAAGACTCGCATCCATAGATCAGAACTGGACGAATGAGTGTTTTGTAAACTTGGCATTTCGTTCTCTTCGATATCAACTTCGAGGGTAAATGTTTAATTAGACCGTAATAGCATCTGCTTGCTGCTGATTCGTCGTTAAATTTCCGGTGTATTATCACCATCCGAACGAATCAACGCTCCAAGATAGACAAATTCATCAACTACCTGCAGGTTGCTCCAATGCTTATTATGTCTCTCTGTTGATCGGCTACCGAATTTGGCTCTGTCTTCATGTGCTTTGTTTTTGATCAAATAACCCACCCTCTCCGCCTGTATTCTCAGATTTGTGGAAGTGTCTACTGCTGCTGCATGTGCACGGCTAGCGATATCCAAGTCATCTGCAAAGCCCAGAAGTTGAACTGTTCCAGTCGCCAGTGTTTTGTTGTTTTGGATATATGTTGTATTCTATATCACAAACGCATTGAGAAGATAAGGAGCATATACACATTTACATCTTTGGTTGTCATAAGGAGTTACGTATACCATCACTCGTCAAATAGCAAACAGCTCAGCTAAGTGGCTAAGCTCAATCCGAAAGACTTCACACTGCGAGAAATATAATTCAAAAGCTCAGAAAGAAAAAACTCTCTTCGAATCTATAATAAAACCAAAACGAAACAAACCAAAAAAAAAGCCACACGAAAAATGTTCAAAAGAGAAAATGATTATGGATAGATCATCGCGCCGCGCCGAATTACCTACATACACACACTTGACACTCACATATCGTCGAATGTAAAGAAAACGTGCACATAGGATGATAGTGTTTTGAATATACATTTTCTCATCTTAAAAGGTTTTTTTTTTGGTTGAAGAAGAAGAGGAAAAAAACCGACACACAGAACTGGAAGACACTAAAGAGCAAAATTACATTCGATTGGAACTGACAGTTAGTGTTTGGCTTTCGTTGGTTGAAGTCGGGTCATCCAGGCAAGCAAATTTTGTATGCATACAATTGAGTAGTCCATATTGTGTGTAACAGAGTTTTTATTTATTTAATGTTGAAATTGAATGGTAATAAAATGTTGTCAGATAAATTCGAATGTAAAATATTGAATGGCAGAACCGAAACAGTTTTTTTTCCTTTGATTTAACTGTCGTCAATTTTATTTGTGAAGTGATGTTGACATAGAGATTCGTATTTTAATTTCCTTTTTTAATCGTCAGAAAAAAAATCATTTTTTTAAATTAAAATTCGTAAAATTAAAACAACCAAAAAAATGCAATGGGAAGCTCAGTTAGTGCATGTACACGACTCAGCTCTTACATATTTCAACGAAAGACTTCTATAATTCAGTGAACGTCAGATGGTCTTCGTTTGAACTCGAAAATAAAATACAAAATAAATTGGATTGTTAAATGATAATAATTGCCTACATATAACAACCGACCGACACGACGATCGGTCTCGCGAATGTATATAAAATTCAGTACAAAAGTGATTACATGAATCCGTTTTCCGACGAGCATCTTTTTTTTCTTCTTAAAGTTAATTAAAATGTGTGTATTTAACACACAGAGTTGATTATTTTCTTAGTAAACTTCTGAGTTTGAGTAAAAAAAGAAAGAAAGAAAAAAAAAACTAGTGCGAATTAATAACACAGAATCGAAATTTATATTCTCATGTTAATAGCTTACACAAAACATATGAACGAATTAATCTCGACTCCCAGTCCGAGAGTGTATTAAATGATGTAGAGAGACCTCTTTCATAAGATTCGTTCTTTTTTTTCATCGCTTCTTCTTTTTCAATTGAATAAATATTACGATGTTTCTGGTTACTTATTCAAGCAAATAAACAATATTTTTGATTCGCATTCGAATTGAAATTTAGTTAATCGAAGAGGGTTCTACTATCTCACAGTACTGATACCACAAAACAATGCACTTTTGGGGTTGCATCTGCCTGTTTCGTGTGTTCGACAAATTCTTTTTTTCTCCTTTTTATTTAGCACAAAGTTTTTTTTACTAATCATCCATCTAATTAAAAGTGGCAACAGCAATATCTACTGAACGTTATAGGCAAGACGTATAATTGATGAAAAAAAAATATGAGAACTGACCCGTACGATTAGTGTTCGACATATAGCCAGCTGCCCATGAAAAGCATACATCTTTAAGCTACTCTGCAACACCGCATCTTTCGATCATTCCATTTAAACTCACCCCTTGTTGAAGTTGCTTTCGAAAGTCCGGCACGAAGTCTCATTCGAGGGGTGGCTCACTTTATTTAGTCCGTTCAGTTCGTTTAGTTCACAAAATTCGTTTAGCCATTTAGTCAATTTTGTTGGCTATTTCATGAATCCAACACGCTACACTCGACACCAAGACTTCGATACACCAATAGCATAAGAATTCACTCCAAATAAAGCTGATTATATTTCGTTTAGTTATTCAGTCCATGGACCTCAGAAATACGCCACCCCTCGGTCTCATTAATAAATTGAACTCTGTAAAAGAAATTCACCAAAATCAGATGCAACTTACTCAAAATAATGACAAAAACACCAAATTCAAGATGGCGCCTGGCAGCCATTTTCTTAGGTCACCAAAGATGGCTCTACAGCGTCACTGTTTACATTATCTTTCAAACGAGAAGAAAAAAAATCCAAAATGGCATCTGGTGGCCATATTTTTGCCACCGTTAACAGCATCATCGCTTTACGGTCGTCATTACCTTTCGAACAAAAAACAGTTCATGAAAATTGGATGAAATTTACGTGAGATATTGACTAAAAAACACTCCACTTCACTATACGGCCGAGTAGCTCAACTTAGACTCAAACTATGGGCTTCAACTTCCGATTTCGACAAAATTTCCTGGATTCCGCCATTTATCAACTTTGTACGATCAATGCTACCGGAAATTTATGCGAGAAGCCTCAACCAGGTCTCGAAAATAGAACTAATTCGAACATATCTCTGGATCGGTGATACCGATATATAGTTCATCTTCGCTTTGAACTGAAACTGGCATTTGTGAATACAAATCGAGTTAAAAAAAAGTCGAATGTTTGTTTAGTTGAAGCGATTCGAAAACTGAGTTGAAATTTTGAAATGAAAAATTACTCTATGCCCATATGTCTGACGGTGGATTCGAACCTCCGGACATTGGGCTGTGAATCCAACGAGTTTAGCTCTCTACACCACCATAGCGTCCTATCAAGATTGGTTTCGTTTTACTCAAGTCTCTTCGCGATCAGGCTTTTTTTGCTGATTTGACATCTAAAGGTGACTACAGAAAGTTTTCTCATACGAATCAAGGATTCAAATCCGACGTGTTACAAACGTACGAGTGATAGCATCATATTAGACCCTCGTTCGTCGTATGGGTCTAGCAAAAATTTGGTTTACATAAAAACAAACGCGTCTAGTATACAGATAAAAAAGTGATTTGAAATGAAAGAATTTTTTGCAACATTAAATTAAATCGGTAAATGGCACGGCGCCGACCATGG
>JANTFA010159627.1:0-10452 GCA_026413405.1 Phytosciara flavipes
TTCCATAGAAAACAAAAATTCAGTTGGTACGACGTTGTGCACGAAAGTGGTGTGTCACCCTATTATTTAATCGGTGGCAGATCCACAACAATATAACAGTAAATGTAAGATCTAGTACTGTAATGTGTAAGAAACATAGGTGAGTGCGGTTGGAACTTTTGGAATACAGGAGAAAACGTTTCTGACATATAAAATTGGTTGAAAAACGTCCTTTTGCCACATGATCAGTAAATGATGTTTTTTTTTGTACAGTGAATATCGAACCAATGGAATTCATAACAAAAGCTTTCGAAAGTACGCGAGATGATGGCTTCCAGAGGAAACCATTTTTTTTTAAATTCTCAAAAGTCTCAATCATACAAACATTTTCTCAGTGAAATATCTGATTTCGGTCGATTGGGGCTTTTGCGAGAACTTATTTTTACTCGGGTTAGCACGTCAGTATATGGGATCTCGTTTTGTACAATATACACTCTTCACAAAAGAAGTTTCTGTTTTCGTACAGAAGGGAACTTTCAATTTTATATCGGAGTTTGCAATCGTCAGCTGGTACGTAATCCTTCACATACATAGTTACATACTGACGACACGGTTGGAATATGCGATCTTGTGATTAATATAAAATTATATGAGCAACAGTCTAAGCATGTAAAGGGAAACGACTGGAAGAAAGTCACAAAATTGAAAGTCCATTGTTGTATTGAAAATATCAACATTACATATTAGTATAACTGACAAATAATAATAAAAAAGACTTAAAACTCAAATTATAAATACAATCCTCCGTCCCGTGCATTGTCGGGTTATCACCACTTTTTATTATATTGTTGAGTATCTGGAAAATTACGTAAAAAGAAATTTAATAAAATGAAGTGAAATTAGGGCGATAATGAAAAGTTAAATATGCTGAGCTGGGGGCGTCGTCTTGATTTACATTTAAATGTATTTTGAAGCTTCAAATAATTTATTTTACGCGAGTCATATCATGAAAACCCTGAATATCACGTATCAAAATTTATGAAAAACAGTGCGTTTTTAGTTCTTTCTCAGCAGAGCAGTTTGCAACGTCTAGGGATAGAAACGACTTTTTGCTTAATAGTCACATTCCCTGTGCTTGTGTTATGCTATTATTCGTCAACGAGAGAATTTTCATAATAACTCAACGAAAACACAACAAATTCAAAGTCGACCGTCGTTGTTTCATTTGGGAAGACACATTAGGTCACGAAACAGAGAAATCAGGAACAAATAATTTACTCGACTAGATGGCCAATGATGACTTGTTGAACAAGCCATTCACGACGGAATAATATTAGAAGAAGAAGAGGAATGAGACTGTCTCAGTTTGTATTCATCATCAAAATCATGGAAAGCCTTTGATTTTGGTGAATATCTCAGGATGAATCTCTAGCGAGATCTTAAGAATGTGTAGTTAGAAACTGAACAACGTAGTTAGACGGATTATACGCCAATTGATGGTCCGTTCCTTGAGTGATTGTTCTTTACAATTAATGTGGTTTGCCTGGCGTAATCTAGGAAACATAGCTGTTGCAATACATCGCTCGCTGGGTGTAGTGAAGTCGGAGTAGGCACTGTAAACGAAGGCGGAGCCTTTAAGTTGAACTAGCAATTTGTTTATGTGTTCGAATGCCATAGAAATGCTTTCGTTGTTTGTTTATTCATGATATGATGCGTGTAAAATTTTGTGCATCACATGGGGTCGGCCACTCTACGTATAAAAAGACAGGCAGACTGTTTTGTTTGTATGAGTGGATAAACAGACAAAATATGGAATGGCTAAAAATGTGTTATATGTTTCCTCTATAATCTAATGTCTGAAAAGCATTTCATTGATAAAGATGAATAGGTCAATTTAATTTTTTGTTAGGAGTGTCATGTCAATCCGTACACAAAAATACCTTTTATTGTCTGTCTGTCTGTCTGTCTACAAGCGTTATTTACAGTGAGTTGTGATTTTGTTCTTAAATTAAATCAATTACCTTTTGTCGCACGAACGCAAAAAATTAAAATATTTACAAAATATTATTTAGTTTGTCCATCAGTCTCCTGTATTTTATAGGTACACAAAAAAAGCTGTTGAGTCCTTTCCGTCGTCTATCCTATTTGTCGTCTCACTTTAATCAGTTTTTGTGGCATCAATTCATATGACACCGACTTTTGTATTTCAAAGTCAGGTTCACGCTTCTGTATTTTCTGTACATTTGTTTGTTGAACGTTAATTTTCTGTACATTGTAGTGCGGTACAGTAGTTTTCCGTACAATTGGATGATGTTTTTCGTTGGTATGTCGTTTCACTAATTCATTTCCGTACATCTCGTAATAATGTGCGTTTGGATATTGGGTGTGCGGTGGTGGCGGTGGAGGAGGGAGAGGAGGTAAATATTGTTTGTTTTTCTGATCGTTGCCCATTTTCAATGTCATTGAATGGTAAATATCGAGTCCTGGCTCAATGCCTGCACCAATGGGAGTATTTTGCCAGTTGCTGTCGACCAATGGTACTGGTTTTTGATAGTCAGAAAATGGTGCACCATATGCCGTTGTAATGGTTTGTGAATGAGTCGACAGAATCTGTGCAGGTTGTATTGGAACTCCGTACGAAGTGACTAATTGTTTCATGGGCTGGAATTGTGGAATAGGATCGGGAGGGATTTCATATGGTTGAAATGATACGCTATTATCGTGAGTCTCTGGTTTTTCTTCAACAACAGTGTCAACATGTTGTAGATGGTCGTCTGAAGTGCTCGTGTGATGTATTGGAAGTTTATTTAATATGTCTCTAAGCGCATCAGCCGCATGACTAAGTGATTGTGATTTCGTGTGTGATGGTCCGTTCGTGTATTGGTTTAGTTCGACTAAAATAAAATTGTAACAAATTGATTAACACGTTCGCTTAAACGGTTTTTAGTTTAATTTAATTAGCGTGCATAAAAGCAACAGCATCGAAAAAATGCTAATGCACTCAGTATACAATGGCTGGAAATGTACGCAGCATGAACAAAGTAATTCGGTCAGAAACTATGTGTTATACTGTGCATTACAGTCTTAATTGTTGTTTTACAATGTTTAACTAAGCGATTAATGCGCTCGTATAGTTTGTGTATTGCCAATGAATTCCGTGTGTCGGAAACATATACATCATAAGCTTCCTTTACAATGAAAGAAAAAGTAAAATATGAGCAAGAAAGTGATGATGTCTGAATGATGTGTCAACTCGACCTTCAAATGCATTAATTATGCAATTTAATTGTTCATTGCGCCGACGTTATTCAAAAATATCAGGTATATTCAAACAAACGGTTTGCTGTTTATTGTAAGAAAGTTGAGAGAGCTTCTGATGATCACAATAATGTAACCGGATGTTTTATGAATCGATATTGATTGGGGGAAAGTACAACACTCTCTACTAAACATAAATATTTGGAGAAACAATTCTCATGAGAAATAAGCGTGACACTATCTGATGAATATATCTGTTTCAATGGCATACGCATCAATGTCAAGACTAGAGTAAGAGAAATCTCGATGGTTATAATCAAATTAAAGAATGGGCGAAACAATAAACAGTATGCAGCCTGTAACAGCCTTGTAGGTTTGGTTTGGTGGTTGTGGTGAACATGTTATGAATGAGAATTTATTTATCACACCTGAACGACCAGAAGTGACATCAATTTCAATTTTAAAAACAGATTATGAATCTAAGATTGTATAGACTCAGGGCCGGGCTGGCTGTAGAAAGCCCTTCGGGAAGACTAGAAACGACCCTTGCTTTTCGGACGAGTAAATCTGAATAGCCCTGAGTGATTGTTCTTGTATTATGTATTTTCTGAGATACTTCTGAGTAAGGAAGATATTTAATTATCAAAAAGTATAACAAAGCTCATTCGGGTCTTCAACTCACTAAGGCAAAAGAGCGTTCGGGAATCTTTCTTGCAAAGCTTTGACTCCACTAACTAAGTGGAAGGGGCCGTTCATAAATGACGTCACGCTTGTAGGGGGAGGGTGTTTCAATAAAACGTTACGATCCTTACAAATCAGTGTCACTTTTGACCTTTTTCGCCTCACTAGGGTGTCAAACAGAAGAACCACAATCAGCGAGAGTAGTAAAAAATGATATAGCCTCTGACCCAGCAAAGGGTTGTTAGGGCGGGTTATTTGTGGGTTAAAAAATCTCTGACGACGTAGCGTAACGTAATTTACGAACTGCGCCTTAGTAACCATTTCTAATAATGAATGTGGGAATTCAATATGGATGAGATAAAAGCGAAACGAGGAATGCTTGTGTAACAAATGTTTTAAGGCACCGATGTTAGATTCATCAACGTAAGAGGATCACCAGGTGATCCTTTGTTCTTTTAGGTCATCGATGTTGCGCGGGACGTCCACCCAAAGAATCTCTTTGAAATGAGAAGAAGCTAAAGACTCGCAATTTCATTTTGATTTCATGGTCAATAAACCATGCCAGTAATTTGGAAAAAGTATTTCGGACTCTAGTGATCTTGCTATTCTTCTAGGAGGACTTGCATATTACAAATTACTTTATGCAAAGAAAAAACCGCCTCTCGGCGGGGGACGCTTTTCTATTAAAAACCAAATAAATTTAGCATTTGATTAAAACATCAATTTCACTTTCAATTCCATATTAAATGAAAAGCAAAATGTTTTTTTTTTCTCGTTGTTGGATGTGCATAAACATTTATGATAAACGTAGTCTAGCGCGGTGTACCGGCTCTGTACCGACGATATTTGAATTTCTGTATACGTCTTTCTCAAATTCATATCGAAAGAGAAGTGAATATTATACGTAATTTCCGCATGAATATCAAGTTTTAAGATGGAATGAAATTTCAAGATATTTATTTCATTTGGATCTTAGATTTTGTCTCACCGGTTACATCACACGAATGATCATCATTACAGGCAATAAATATGGCCACGCAAAAATCCACTTTTACTTAAACAACAAGAAGGAAACAAATTGCTGAATTTTCGTAGAAAATTCAGCAATCGATTTTTTGCTTCTTCCTAGGACCACACTAGACTACCAATTGAAAGTAGAAGAAAAAACGAGATCATTTAAGTATATCACTGTAGTCATTTGTAAGACAAAATCATTTTAAAAAAATAATTCATTTACCTTTACTGTCTGTGTCGTGACCATATGATGAAACTGGTGCATGATAATTGCTATCACCATGACCAGATGTTGGTGCGTGATAGCCTTGATCGTATGCAACTGGTATATATGATGCAGCCAAATTAACGTGCTGAGCTGGGGCAGATGGAGCTGACGGTGACGACAATGGTTCACTGGCTGAATGTTCGGGTGGACCGTAGCTCACATGACCGGTTGGTACCTCATAATTAGCGTAGCCTAGAAGAAATTGGTTTAATCAAATTCGTGGACGTTGGATAAGTTTTTTTGTGGATATTAAACAGTCAGAGAAACATGAGTTTCGACATAGTGAACGATTAAAATTGATGTTATTCATTTCACATGCGATATACATAAGTTGTAATACACACGTAAATGTCATAAAATTGGCAATGCATGTGGAATGGATTGGATTTTAATTGTCGAGGGTATCGAAACTTATTTTTTCTCACATGGTTGTAAAAATTGGATCAATTGGATTGCATTCTTTTTTGAACAACGAGACTGCAATGTTTAATGCATGATTTTAGTAAAGTAAAACTGATATACAAGTAATGACCATAATCGTTGTGGTCACGTCAGCACCAAAAGCTGTTTAATACGTTGTAGCTGTTTTCATTGTTTTTGTGATTTGAGATGTTGTTAATTTTCATGATTTTTCATTTGATTTTCTCTTTCGTTTTTCAAGATTGAATTGAGAGTTTTGTATAAATGAAAATTGGCTGGTGAAAAAATGATGTGGTTTGCCTCTGAAAACAATTTGAGTACAATAGACTCGTTAGTATAGGAAAGAAAGTCAGAAATTATCGAGAGTCTTTCTATTGGAAAGTTTGAGATCTTTGGTGCTAATTCTTATTCGCTTTAATGTGCTACCAGAAACTAGTTATCCAATTTATTACATCAGCAAGTAATGCATTTCCTCCGGTTTTGAATGATTAAAGTTCATTTTTATTACACAAAATGAAATGAGATAGATACAACGTCCGAAACATGTTTATTTTGAAATTTGAATAAAATCAGTTAAAATTGTATGGCGTGGCGCTCCCTCTACAAACAATACACATCTATCGCGATGCAGTCGAATAATTTCAATTCTAAGAGTAAAAAAAAACTAAATTGAAATTACACTACAAAGTAAGACGTGTGTCGTTCAAAAAATGATATTTGATTAAATTTTGCACTGAACATTTAACCAGTCAGGTTAAGAGACTCGTTATACAAGGATAACTTATCGCCTCGATTAATAGGTACTGCAATGTAACAAACAGAAATGAACAATTTTCAAATCCAATATTTGTAATATGCGTGAAATTGTGATGTAACCAGCACCAGGCTTTTTGAATAATCCATTAGCAAGTCAAGAAAAATCTAACGAAGCTTTGTAACGGCTGGTTACGTCAGTTTGTCATAGCAAACATTGAATGAGTCGACAATTGTGTGTACCTAGGTCATAAACTAAAATTGGGTCTGGAAAATCAAACTGTGAAAATTATACTTAGAATTGGTCTGGTATGGAGATGTGCAACGTTCGGAATAAAGAGTGGGGCTGTATATAACGCTGAGTAATTTCTCTGGCATGTGTGAGATGAAACCATTTCTATTGACTAGCGTTGATAGCTAAATAATGTAGCTTTGAAACGGCATAAGTATGTTAAGGAACGAGATCTCCATTCGGCCTGTGTAGGACAGCAACTGTTCCCGAGCATGACCATTCAGCGAATGTTTTATACTAATATGTGGATTAAATCTACGAATCTTGATCAATAAAGTCCGTTGAGGTTTTCCTGAGTGTTTAACCTTACGGAGAACTTAGGGCAAAAAATTTTCCAAAATCATTTACAAAATATTCGGGTGAGCCGTGTTGCGAAGGTTTATAATTTTAGTTGCTACTGAAAAAATCATAATTACAAACCTTCACAACAATTGTTTTGCCATGAGTTCTCCGCGAGGTTATACACTCAGGAAAACCTCAAACGACTTTATTGATTATAGTATCAAATATTCGCTGAATGGTCATTAGTGAGGTCTCTCAATAAAAGAAAACTGGTTTCGCAGAACATTATTGGTTCACAACTTTATCTGCAAAAAAATGTTATTCTTAAAATAAATGCAGACGGAATTTTTGCAATTTCCAACCATATACCAATCACATAGCTATTTTGCTGACATGTGCTTAACTGGAAATTTTGCGCAATAATAGATGTGAAAATTGTCAACTCGAGGCGAAGGCGAGGTTGGGAAAATTAAATTATTGAAAAATTGGGAAAAAGAGGTTTGATGATGATGATAATGATTGAGAACACATCGTATGCGCAAAATTCCAGTTTAGGCAAATGTTAGCCACAAGATTTTAAGTACTGTAGCAATTCTGCAAATTCATGAATACTCACGAGGACCGAGGACTAACAGCGCATAAAATCTATTAATGAAAATGTGACTTTCTTAATTATTACACATTTATTAATCATGATAAATGATTCTCATATTTTGTTTGCTAATTACAGATGCACGCCACAGTGCAGTTTGCAATGTTTTTACCATTGCAATTTTTTCTTTATTTTTGCGGAAAAAAAACTTGTCATAGAGCTGTAACATCGACAAACGGTAAACTCTGAACGCAATTAATGCGTTTAATAATTACATGATAAATGAAAGGTACATGTTAAAAAGTGTACGCTTTGAACTGTGCACTTCGGTGTTATGCTCGTATTAAATTGAATAACAAAATCCAGCAACCGTAATTATCACTTTAAATACGCTTTATATATATGACAAGTTGCACTCGCAATTGTCACAATATTTACAGTTTTTATGAACAATAATTAATGTTTTCAGCACAACCATTGCATACAAATAATGCAACGGACGTGTTCTGTTCACTGCAACATTATGTTTATTGCATATTTTTGCAACATTATGTTTATTGCATATTTTACCGGTTTTATCCCAAAAGACACGAAGGAAAAAAGCCATGATTATCACAAGCTCATTAAGCTTCGATTTTTCTTATGCAATAAATTCTGTTGTGAATTATAATAATTTCTTTGTCGTTGACTTTATAATGATGGAAATAGTACTTAGCAAGTGCAAATTGAAACTAGGTCCCACCTATTGGGTCTCTAAGATCGATCGACTGATCATTTTGATTATTTTAATTCTTCATTTCAATTTCACATTTTTCACTGTTAAACTTCTGAAGCATTTATAATTTCGACAATATTTTGAGTTTGAAATTTAGCCAAAAATTTTAAGCAATATAATATCTCGCAAAACCCATCATTCGTCGGAGTTGTCTAGTATTTCAATAAAATACCGTCACTTGTGTGAACTACGACCCTCACTTCGCTCTAGTCGCAAACTTTACACTCGTCCAAGTTGTTTGTCTTTTGTTAAATTTCGTACGAATTCTTTGATACTTGACTAATAATAATCGACTGTAATTGCAGAGATATTTTCAGAATGAAACCTGAGCATCGCTTGACATGAATATATTCTCTTTACTACTAATGAAAGTAATCCCTGCCCGTTAATGCATAGCCCATCTTTGAATTTGTTACCCGCATCTCACGATTTTTCAACATTTCATACATTTTCAATAGTTGATAGCTGAATATCAATTCCTGAGCTATGTGCATTATCTTTGATTCATTCAAATCAGATAAGATTCACTCAAGTAAACGTGCCGCCACGGATGATGAGAATACCATAAAATATCACAAAAAATTGTATTACTCACATTTCATTCATTTCCTTTTCTGGCGTAGGACCCTTGACTTTCAATCAATTGGATTATGGAAATGTGTAGACATTTGCGAGTATTCAATCAAACGATCAAACTCACAGGACAACAGTGCCGTAACTACTAGCAGGTATAGCAGGCACGCAGTAGGCTGGGCCCGTCCTGAGATTTCTAAACTACCAGTCGATTTACAATATACAAAAATGTAGACGTGCCGAATTGTAACCAATAATTTTAGAAACAAAAAATCATTTTCTCAAGATCTCATTACACCTTCGAAGCTTCATTTGTGTCCGGTAAATTTAACACAATTATTTCCCGAAGTCGTAAGTAAAATCACAAAGTGACGGATTTGCAGAAAAAAAAACGTTATCGATATAATGAGGCAACCAAGCTATACATGTCCAAAGAGCATGACTATATTTCTTATAAATAGTTGTCTCCATGTAGTCACGTGTGTAATATATATGTAACCGTCATTGGTCGGCTGACTTTCGATTGCTATATTAGACCGTTGAACTCTAATGGAAACATCATCACGAAGATGGTCTGTGTGTATCAAATCGGATTCTTCTTAAATACGTTAAATAAATTACTTTCATTTGAAAGTCATTCGACCAGTTGTGAAGCGACGATTTTATTTTAAGTTGAAAAAAAAACATTTATACGACAATTATGCCTTCTTTCAATGTAAAACGATTGGTATTTCCATTTTCAAGCAGCAATTAAAATTGAGTTTAATAATGTAGATTGGAGTGTCTAGGCATTCGATCGAATCGAATTTAGAAGTGTGTAATATGCTTTAACAACCTTGGAATTTTCCTAGGTTTTTAGACTTTGACAAGAAAACATAAGGAGTCACCCGTACGAGTAGTGTATGTATTTGATGCTTTCAATTTTGAAACGAAATTCCAACACTGTATTTTTGAATATTCCCATCTAAATACATCTCTCAAATTACGTTCCATTAAAATATCGAAAATCCTGTACGAAGTTGGAAATTTAACCTTTAAAAAAATTCACCAAAATCAGGTGAAATTAATTCCACTATTAAACGCAAGAAATAGTGCAACCCCTGGTGGTCATTTTGTCAAGGCTATTATACTCTTGTGGAGGTCACCTCGATGCAGGTACGCGGGTTACACACCGATAATTTGACGTTTTCATACATTTTGGATTCATTTATTTTATTAGATCACCGAAAACAGCACCATCGTTTTACGGTCGTCATCACCTTTTTCATAGCTCGGCTTGGGCTCGTGATCCGTAATTCGATTTTGACAATCATTTTTTACTTGGATTGGTGTGGTCAATACCTTCATTCATCAACTGTGAATACGAGCAATACTGGGGGTAACATGCGAAAAACCTCGACTAGAACTCTAAAATAGCACTAATTCGACTATATCTCTGAATCTACTCGACCGATTTTACTGATCTTCGAATTTAAACTGGAACTTGTGATAAAAAAAGATTTGTTTTAATCAAGTTATCCTGCGAACGGACCATTTATGGGTGACCATTAAAGATTCGCTCTTAC
>JANTFA010159638.1:0-20208 GCA_026413405.1 Phytosciara flavipes
ATGTGATCTTCACAAAAAAGTGAAACGTAACATAGCCAACAAACCAAACACATCGGTATGATGACTCTCTATCAAATTTCTCTTTTTGTTCTATACTAGAATCAGGAGTTGTCTAAAATATTAAATTTGTTGGTAATGTCGCGCTTTGACAAAGGTTAAGTGATGGATCTGGATCCGGCTCGGAACAGAGCGGCATAGTAGAAAAGCGTATTCTTTTGCTATCGGATAAAACCGAAAATCAAAACAACTTAACAGACCTGAACCCGAGTCCAATTTGAATACAGACTCGTATACGAGAGATTACTTATCCGGGGAATTGATGTCACATGACCGAAGGAATTTCCGAATTACTACGGTATTTACGAGGAATTAATCAATTGATGGTGAATTCAAGCGATGGCAGGGAATCAAGAAAATAAATCCTTTACGAGCAAACTAAGTGTGTAAGAAAGAAAGTCAGTAAGAGATCCTCTAATGGTTCAAACCAAAGTGCAATGAGTGGGTCTTCAATTCCCATACATTTTGTGCGAAAAATGAGTCTTCAATTTCCATAAATTTTGTGCGAAAAATGAGTCTTCAATTTCCATACATTTTGTGCGAAAAATGAGTCTACGATTTTCATACATTTTGTGCGAAAAATGGGTTGTCCGTTCTTTCAACCTGCTCCGACAGTTAAAGGAAATGTTTGACAGAAAGGAATTGGTGTCACATGATTTTGGGCATTGAGTAACCCCTCGATTTCCTAACTAACTAATATTTTTTCACGAAAAGGGATACATTCCAAAAATAAGGAGGATTTTTGGTAGGGTCACTGTTCCAATCTGAGACACCAAATAGACGACTAGTTACCAGATTGAAATTACTTTTGCTATCATGGCAAAAAGGCCCTTCGGGCGTCGCCCGAATGACCAGTATGACCAGTCCGACACTGAGTGTAGCTCAGTAAGTGAGCTCCGGTCGTCCCGTGACGCCACATTCTATTAGTCAAAGTTCAACTTCATTCAATTGTGATGTATGAAATGTACCGACTTTTTATGCTGAACTGATGTTTTATCATTGCTAACGAATGAATGTGAAGGGTTCATAGACGATGGAATTTCAAATTTCTTCAGTTATTTCTGATTTTTATGTAGTTAAACATAAAATACCGAACGCTCTAGTTCAGAAGTGATTGATTGATGGCTAAATTATACAGGCAAAAAGATAAGAATTCCAAATCAAAGTCGATTCATTTCTAATTAACTGAATTACTGGAAAATTCTGGAGTCCTGCGTTGAAAAACCTGAAAATATTAGACCGAACCGCAATATCACCTGCAGAGTGACGTCTTCAAAGATAAAACGATAAGCCTAGAGTTTAATTCATAAGTAGGGCGCGAAAGTGACGAAATTAGCGGTGATGCTACTGATTACATATAAATCTGACGATTGTCTGTTTACGAGTGGGACGACTTGTCTGTATGATACGATAACGACATATGAACATTTTCACTACAGTTTAACGGATTGTCTAGTTTTATTATATGTAGTTATATGGACTTTAAAGTCTTAACGCTTTTAAAATTTTTATTTTTGGAAATTGCATAAAAGACTTTACTCGACAAAATGAGATCAGATAATTTGCATAAGAGACTTAAGTCCTTATGCAAATTAGGGCAGACTAGCTCTTAGTCGATTACGGCTATTCAAGCCTTTCTCCCTTAACGTCTGAAATTTTTTACTTGAGCCTTATAGAAACGCTGTCGTCAATGACAAAAATAAGAAATGATTCTGGTTGATGGGTTTTTATAGTACAACGTATCTTTAAATCGACTTTACATCAAACATTATTTAAGTCTGTCGTTTCTAAAGAGTTACGTACACCTGAAGTTGATCTTAACTTGGAAATGCTGAGCAATATTAACGTTGAAATATTTCTTGCAGGAAAGTGATTCGACTAGTTGTAAGAGATGAAAACCGTTACGAAAAAGATGTTACTTTGTTCGTTGAACTAGGCGAACCCAGAACGTTTGGTAATTTTTACTTTATTTTTGCTTAATGTAATTGTTCTTTTTCCAAGTGTTTCCATTGTAATGAAACACTATGTGGGAAATACATATCGGATGACTGTTTCACTGATTGTTAGTACGAAGAGTTACTGTTTGAAAATTCTGTTGGAATTATTTTTGAAACTAAAAGTTGGGCTTTTCCGAATAAAAAAAAGTTTGAAATGAAAACATCCCAAAAGCTTTAATCGACCGAATTTAGTCTATTCAGTCCCAAAAGACTTAGTCCTAGGAATGTGGAACCCCCAAAATTAAGTTGTAAGTGAAAATCAAAAACTTTTTAATCTTTTGATTTCAATATTATGAACAGCTGAGGCCATTGAAGATGCTGAAGCTAAGCCACCAGAGGACTTAACAGAATCCGATAAGCTAGTATTACTTGGCCGTCCTACTTTAGGTGAAAATAATAAACTCAGCATAAGAATTAAGGAGAGCAAAGAATTTAAGGTAAACGAAAAATGTCTTCTATCAAGGCGATCGTGTGCAAATATTTTGTGAAACTTGCAGAGCACAGTAGACAAGCTGGTACAGCGAGTGAATCACAATATACTCATTGGCAAATCATCGTACAAGCAACAATTTATCGATGCGCTGAGTGTAAAATCAGGTAATTGAATACACGAATTTCGTAGGCTCGTTGCGCTTTACACTCACCGTTTTACAGGTGATGACTCAAACGATGATGGTGGAGCTCCAAGCCGCATGGACTACATCATGCATTACAGCACTGTGTTCTGGAAATTGCTCTTTGCTTTTATTCCACCTACAGGTAAATTCAGTGCTTGATTTTCAGCAGGCCAACAGATTTCGACTTGCTTCAACTACAACTGAACGGGAATGCTATCCTTTCTTTCAGATATGTACGGTGGATACGTTTGTTTTACAGTATCCATCATTGTCATTGGTTACTTAACCACAATACTCGGTGACGTTGCTGCACACTTTGGGTGTAGCGTAGGCATGAAGGATTCCGTTACAGCCATAATATTGGTCGCAGCTGGAACTAGTCTTCCGGGTAAGTGAAAAAACCGCACATCGGTTCAAGCCGAGGTGAGGCTTTGAGTAGAGTTTTATTTCTTTGAGATGAACAATATGGGAAAGAATTGTCTGCTCTTCCTAACTTTGAAACCTTCATACACGACATCATTCAGAACATACCAATGATTGTGATGCACTGTCTCCAATTTCAGACACATTTGCTAGTAAAATTTCGGCGGTCAATGACAAAACTGCTGATAACAGTATTGGTAATGTGACCGGCAGCAATGCGGTTAACGTCTTCCTTGGAATCGGTATTGCATGGACATTGGCAGCAGTTTACCATGCATATCATGGTGCAATATTCGTTGTTAATCCTGGAACGTAAGACAAACTTCCTGATTTCTTCTTCATTCGAAAGAATACAATTTTTCTCGTCTCTATCCAGCTTGGCATTCTCGTTAACCCTGTTCCTAGTAGAAGCTGCGTTTGCTTTCGCTGTCATATTGGCCAGACGCAGTAAAAAAATTGGTGGCGAGCTAGGCGGTCCAATTGCATACAAATATGGAACAGCGGCCGTGCTTATTGGATTGTGGATGATTTATGTTACTACCAGCACTTTAGAGGCATATGGATTTATCAAGGGTTTCTGAGAATTTTGTGTTTACGATTTCGTTTTAGGAAATGTTTTTTTTTGTTAAGAATCAGAAAAAATAAATTATTTCAGGTAGTTGATGTTGTTTACTCTCATCCATTGGTCGCAGTTACTGAAATGGTCTGTAGTGTATGAAATTAAGAAAAATTTAAAATTTTAAACATTACGGCTTCAGTAACAGACCATCAGAGCGCCAACGAGTAACTGTTATGGTATGTAGCGTGCTTGTGAACAAGTAATATGAAATGGAAAATTATCACAGTTGGGATTCGAACCCACTGCCTTCACCTTGCCGGTGTGATGCTCTAACGAATTAAGCTACTGTGGCACTTTCCATTTCAATCTTTGAAAAGGAAAGTGTCACAGTATAGCTCAATTGGTTAGAAAATCAACCCGGCAAGGTGAAGATCGCAGGTTCGAATCACAACTGTGATCATTTTTCATTTCTCTTGAATACGCCAATAATGTCTTGGAAGAAATAGCGAATGACAGCCTAATCGATACGATTATCACAGATTTTTCAACAGATTTGACAAAAAGGTAAAACCTCTGTAAGTTGACCACCTTAAATTTGTGATTTCAAAGTCGATATTCGTGCAAATAAGACCGGACTTCGGCTATATTCATAATTGCTTCGATACCTACACATATATCACAAGAATTCGTAGCCTAAAAATGCTCATTCTACTTGAATTTTGTGAAGGTGGTCAACTTACAGAGGTTTTTATTGCACAATTTACTTCTACAGAAACTACGGGACTCAGGCGCGCCGACTTTTAGGTGTCGTTGGGTGCACTGGTCATTTTTGCAATACTGGTCATTTTTGTTAAAAACTTTGCAATTTTTAAACCAATTGACCACAGCCATGTGTTTATGCCTGAAAAAATTTCACCTGCGGTGCTTCTCATCTTATGAATCTGGAAGCTGCACCCAACAACCACAGAAAAGTCGGCGCGCCTGACGGGACTATGGAATGAATCTTAGCTTCTTGTAATGGCTTGAATTCTATCTGACAAACAGATCACAGTTTGTCGTGATAGGAAACACTAAGTCATCCAGCGGTACGCCAACTTCTAGAATTATTCCCAAGGTTCAATACTCTGACCCTTGAGACAAACAAATTATAGTAAGGGCTCATCATTCCTATCCATCATCAATGATGATCAACAGATTACACGACCATACGTTATAAGACGACTCTATTTGTTTTAATTTAACAATCCCATCGCCATCGGAACATTTCGTCAAACTTGGAAACATCTCGTCCAAAAGTTGTCGATTGTATGGTAGACGTGTCGTTGAACGCCACCCAAACTGTGCGCTTCGTTAGGATAACTCTGTGTACATAGACAAATGATACTCGGTTAGATTAGTCAATTCAAAAACGCCAAATAACCCAATCCTTTGTACTTACAGCTTGCTCGAATAGTACATCGGCATCGACCAAAGCCCTCGTCAGGACCATTGCATTTTGAAAATGAACGTTATCATCAGCGTTACCGTGCATCAACAAGAATTCGTGATTCTTGAGTCCGCCAATGTGCTGATTCACGTCCGTTGCATTGTAATTGACCAAGTTGTCAGCCAGTGTCGGTAGTCCCATATAACGCTCGGTGTAAATAGAATCGTAGTAAATCCACGCCGATACTGGTGCTACCGAAATACCACACCGGAATACCTTCTCTGTATCGGTGGCCAATACCATTGCCGTTGCGTAGCCGCCATAGCTCCAGCCCCAAATACCCGTTCGAGTTGCATCAATGAAACTATATTTCTGTTGAATATATTTCGTTACAGCAATTTGGTCCTCGATTTCCACGGTGCCCATTCGATTGTTGATGGCAAATAGCATATCTTTCCCCTTATTTCCCGAACCACGACCGTCGATACGGCAATGGATTATTTTGTGCGACGTAACCTGGTAGTCTTTGAAACCGATCGAAAATGAGCTGGTCACTTCGACGGAATCAGGGCCGCCATAAACTTCAACGACCATTGGATATTTGATGTCGGTCGGTGCATTGATATCTATTTCCGGAGGCAATGTTAGCTTAACAATAGCAACGAACCCGTCAGCCACCGTAACATTTTCAAAGTGAACATTTGGCACTTGATATTCCTCCAACCTGATGCGATTCTCCGTGTTTTCCTCCCAGGTATTAATTTCCACTTCCTAGTAATTTTGTATGAAACTTAACTCATGAAGGAAGCATTATAAAGAACTTCTTACATCATCCGTCCGGTATATCCTTGTGTACGACGGTCCGGGTCCCGAACATGTTAAAGCAAAATAAGTAAATCCTTTGCTGAAACTTGCGCTACTGAAGGCGCATAACTCATTTTCCGGTCCAACAATTTCGCAGCTCAAACATTTATCATTTTTGAAAATGTGCCGAGTATGCGGCTGACCGGGTAGGGTCGAAGTGTAAAAACTGCGGGGATAAGTCAAATGAGCGATTGATTTTTGATAATTGTGAATAGAGATTTCTTTACACATCACTTCCGTCATCACTGAAGCCATTCACACTCAACACAGTGGAATTAGTGGGAAACATTGTGCTCGGCTGTACAGCAGGTGAAGTTAAATCAAAACGTTGAATGGATTTCCATTGTCCATTTCCGAAATCGATAAAAAAGCATTGATTTCCTGACGGTGTGCAGCGTATGGCGCTAATTTCCACCCATCCGTTCGGCTCAGATAGAAGGAAGGACTTGAAACAAGAAAGAATGTCAAATTTATGAGGAACCATGTCACAAGACACCTGATTGTCTTTTTCACAGCCTGTAATTGGAGTGACTCGCAAATAGCCTGATAACCCTATTTCTTGCAGAGAGATGATAATATGGTGACTGAGCCATCGCTTTGACGGCTAGAGGTAACAGTTGAATGGCAATTGGGTTGCAAGAAAGAAATTACCTAAATTCGTCGAAGCGACGTCTCGGTCGCCATATTATCATCTCTGATGCTTTTCTATGAGTATACAGCGGAGTGACGCTGGCTGCATAAGACCAACAGTGTGCCGTCATCTCTAAAACAAAATTTCCATTTCGCTAAACTTTCACATCCTACCTCATAGCAACTTTGACTTCCAGTTGTACTGCAAACCTGATAACTTCCCAGATTCTGTCGTCGATTCAACCAAAGTGCCCCAACCACATCGTCAGTGATCCAATTGACAGAGTATAGAATGTGATCGCTTGAAACTCTTTCAATTGGTGCTGTGAATGTGTGCCACGTCGGTAATAAATCTGTCAGATCAATATATTTGAAGTGAACTGTTGGATTCACTCGGCCAGCCTGTTCAAAAAGGAAGTAGTTTTACATACAAAAGTCTTGCTGACCTTTGAATTTTACTAGATACCTTAGGATAGCGAAGACGTTCCTCTTTTTCATACTGATCTTCATACAAAACGTAGGTGAACTCCTCCACTTTTGTATCATCGAAACTTGCTATTGCAATTTTATTGCCATTCGGAGAAAACCAGAGGGCTCCTCCACTGCCCAGCACTTCCTCTGTTCATTTGTTCAAAAGTAATTTTATCAAAACAGAACAACTAGTTGGCAAATATAGTTCTTTCTAACCTTCGTAGACCCAATCAGGGACGCCATTGTACACAACCCCATTGATACCGTCATTAGTCAATTGGACTTCATCACCGCCTATCGTTTGGAAAAAAACATTATTATTCCTTACGAAAGCCACCGTATTGACATTGGGCGATAGAACACAAAAGTTGAGTGGTTCGCCATTGCCGATCTTCGTAATCGTTCTGCAGACGAAAGAATTAAAGTTTTCAATTGATATAGCTTCCTGTGCTGAACGAATTTTCATTTTAATTACTTGCTGGCAATGTCATAGACATCATATTGGGCTACAATCGAATGCCTAAAGACATAAGTAACATTGAAGCGTACCAGCAATTTAGTGTAGTCGAGTGAGTAGGTAAAGCTTGGTGATATCCAATTACTCTGTGAAAATCCAAATGTGAAACTTTTTAGTTCAGGCAGTCGAATCTTTCTCTCCGTTGCAATACCGGCTGTCTTTTTTTTGTTCAATGGTTGTTTAAATGGAATGGGATGCTGCGAAACTAATTCATCACATGAAGGAACGATTTAGTGCTTTAGTTTGCCGAGCTAAAGGCAAGATAAGATATGCAAGCGCTACTCCTGTCGAAAAACAGTTACCGAAGCAAGTTGCTCAAAAAAAAAAACACAAGTGAGTTTGCTTTTGTCATGATGTTGCTATCGAATCAATGAGTGATCATTTCTGCAGCGGGTATATTGCTAAGTAATGTTCAACTTTCGCATGGGGCAGGCAGTAAAAATTATGTGTTTGTTTATTTAGAGTAGAAAAGCGAAAAAAAACTCATGTGAACATGGAGAAAAATCCGAACTAGGGTAGTCACAACACATTAGGAATGCATGTGTGCAACAAGTTCACTTGCCAACATTTTTACCTAAAAATACGAAAACGGAGGCAAACTTTGAAAAATCAAATCTTCGTTAAATGTGCTGTCAACCAAATCTGTCTGCTCATTCTTTCTCGCAAACATTGTTGACCTTCCTAAACTTGAATCAACGTCTCTTATCAACAACGTACAACCAAAACAAATGACGAAAACAATCTTCAATCGAAAGCGTATATTCAGTTGTTGGATCTCTAATTTTGCTAGTCTTTCAACGTTTTAACATCACACAGCTTGTCTGCTCTTCAATATTTCATCGGAACTAAGTTTTCAGAAAAATGATGAGGTTTATATTCGTAAGTCAATCGTTTCTTCTAGTTAGAAAACGTTATAATAGAATCCTTTTATTGCAGGCAATTTCTATAGGTCTTGCCTTAGTGACGTTGTCAGCTACAGTTCCACGTAAGTGCTTAAGAAATTCAATATCTCATCACTAGTTGAAAGATGAATTAAAGAGTTTGGAAAAATTTCCCTAGGGTTGAGATGGGCATTGACCAAAGTCTATAAAATGTAGTGACAAGTATTTTTACGGAACCCAAGTTTAAAGTGCATCGGAGACGTTTCGCGTAATATTAAATAACATAAAAAGCAGGAAGGAATGCCACTATTGAGCAAAACATTTTTTCAATTCTTAGACCTCGCTGAGAGAGAACGAAAATCGTATGGTTTCTCGTGACGCATATAAAATTCTTTACTTCGAGCAAAAACTGAACTTTCCCACTTCATATGCTAATTCATGTTGAACCATAATCTTTGTTTGTGTTTACTTGAACAGTTTGCTGCTGACTTTTTTCTTCAAAGTTTCTAGGTCATTTTACAGGTCACTCATACCAATTTTCTAACTGATAACATTTCCGTGTCAGTATTTTAGACACAAATACATCGGTTTCACACTGTAACGAGACTAATACTGTTTGTTTACTTATTAACAGAGCGCAATAGAACCAGATGCACATCAAATTCTCAATGCCCCGAACGATCGGAGTGCAAAAATCGCCAGTGTGTAGACCCTTGCCTAGACAAACATTGTGCACCGAATGCCGAGTGCACTGTAACTAATCATCGAGCGATATGTAGCTGTTCGAAGGGTTTCAATGGTCACCCACTTACCGAATGTAAGAGAGAGGAGTTGTGTACATATAATGCTGAATGCTCTGCGCACATGGCATGCAGATACGGAAAATGCGTCGACCCGTGTGCTACTGAATGCAACAAAGCGAGTAAATGTCAAGTTATAAGCCATGTTCCGTTTTGCGATCAATAATTGTAACGCTTTGGAAAATGTAATGGAAATTCGAATATTTAAATCATTAAAAACTTCAAATTTGGTTATGAAATAACTATTTTGCCTATTATCACCTGTAAACGATGAGATCGACAAAAAAATTCCTTCGACAAAGTTGTTGCATATAAAGAACTCTGAAACTTTGCCTGCTAGACCAAAGCTGTAGAAAGCATATCTCGGAAACTATTGAGGCTATAGAAATTTTCGAACAAACTTTTTCCGGAAAAATTGATTTCTCCACTTTTCAACTTTCAACATATCAACAGCTTTTTTGGCATCAGCTGGTACCTCTATCTGACTGACCTCCAATCCCTCATTTACAGCTTATCAAAAGTAAATTGTTTGACCCTAAAGTCAACAATGAAGCAACTACACGATTGAAAAAGTCAAATGTGGTCAGTCCTGTGTCAGTATCATTTTCGTATATGATCGGGCCTATTCTCTTTTCTTCCAATATCGCCATTTAAAATAACACAAGTAACGCGAGCAGCAGAAAAGAGAAGAGTAAAAACGATTTGAACTGGGGTAAAATTGGCCTGCTTGGTGCTTGGATTAAGTTGGCCTGCTTGGGTGATTTTGACCTTGAATCTCTCTTTTTTGCTCTCTCTTCGACTGAAACAGCGAAGAAGAGACGATTGTATGGCCAGTTTCACCCCAGTACATGAAAATGAAAATTTTTAAATGTGATTGGCTGTTATGTGCGTTAGTTTTTCGAGATCGAGACAATTATGAATATAATAGCCCGTCTCATTTCCCTGAATATCGACTTTGAAATCGCTAAGCTAAGGTGGCCAACTTATAGAGGTTTTACAGATACGAAATTAAGAGGAGATTACAGCAGAGACCATGTGAATGACCGATTAAAGTAAGCGCAAAGTCCGAGCCAAGCGAGTTTTTAAATGAAAAATCTTCTGAGAATCGATAAAATTCAACTTTAGAAAAACTCACGTAAACAGCGGCTTCCAAAAATACTTGAACATTTCCATCAGCCACATTGTACTTATTTAGGTCACCATTTTTTCGAAACAAGATTTCTTCATCTGCAAGAAAACAATGCAATAAGGACACATCTCAATAGTACAATCACTATTGATACACAATGACATAAATGGATAAGCATACGATAACACTTACTCATAATAATTACTCTTAACGGACTCACTAATATCGGTCTATCTCTTTTATATGTCAATTCACTTACCCGAGATCCACGAACCATTGAAGCCGGCAAAGTAAAATCGACCGGAGAAAACATCTTCAAATGTAATCGGTTCTTTGTCAGCATTTTTGTTGTTGATTGGAATGGCCCCAGCGAGAATAACTAATTTGCATAAGAACAGTACAAATAATGTCGTCACCTGCCGGATTAAATAGATCAGACAACCAAATTAGTTTTTTGATCAGTGTGGCTTACCATTTTAGAGAGTTTTATCATAGCTCACTGTTCCAACGGTACTAATCAATTATTATTACTTGTCGACAGGTATGCTATCGCTGCGTATATGTCCCAATATAAAGCATTTAGATGATTGTATTATCGGTGAATATATGGCTGTCGAATATGGTTTTATCGATTGTAATATGTTAAAGTCTCAGAGTGCAGGTCCGAACTGTCTCACTTTATGTTTGCAAGTGGCAAAGTTTACCTTTGTTTGAATTAGAAATGTAATAATTAGGCGCCACCATTTGGGTGGGTCGAATCCATTTACTGGAAATAGTTTTAATCAATTTATTTTTATTACTATTTGTATGGTGAAGTTGTTGTATCAGCTGAACCACTCATTCAACTATTGAAACGTATGAACGTAACAACAACTTAAACAAACAAAGTTTTAGACAACAGTTCTATTGTCATTCAACAGTAACTAAAATTGAATAAAATTTGTAGAGCACAAAAAATGTAATGGAAATGAGTTTTCACTAGACTTGCGTTCTATCGAAGTCTCACGCGTACTATTCTCAAGTTTGTTGTCCACTAAGCACTATAACTAGCGCTCGAACGATCCATATGAAAAAATTAAAGCCATTGAACACTCGGAAAGTAAAGAAGAAGGCTCAAATTGGAGTATTTTCTTCAAAAAATCAAAAATTTCAACTTTGGCAATTTTTGTGGTCCACCCTGTATTTTGTACAAACTTTTCGTTTGAGGCATTGTTGTTGGAAATTCAATTTTCTATACTTTCCCTGAAGAAAGTTTTTTTTATCTCTTCGGGCTCTCCTGATATTCAACGATGAGAGCGAAAAAACGCGGTTTTCCGGCTTCGAGCCGCCGTAAAAAGCCTGGCACCCTAACTTTTCTTCATCAGGGTGCCAAACTTTAGCGAAAAACGATGTAACCAGAAGTATACCAGATGAGGTTCCATGAAGATTGCTCTAAGAAAAGTCTCACCGATTCCGAGCTATTTCAAGACCCAGTTTGTTAGTCACGGGACAAAGTCGTAGGATTTGCCTTAAGTATACCAAACGAATAACGAATACGAATTATCGGAAATTTGTATCGATTAAATTTGAATCGAAGGACCTAGAAGAGTCAAGAAGCAGTGCAAATGACGATGTTCATTAGTCAAACTTTGTAAGTTAGCTATTTCAATGATAAAATGTTCTTCAATTACTCAGACAAGTAAATCAACATTCAAACTAGCCACTTTAGATTTTAGCTTTAAGTGTGCGGATGTGATTACATTTATTTTTCGGTGAGTAACCGGTGTCTGGTGGCTGTTCCATCGGAATTTATCAGAATTTTTTCTTTTGCGCTTCCTTTGTAGCTGTTGTATCAAATGAATTTATCTTATTTTATAATACAGTTGGAGACTTAGCAATATATACCCTTACCACTGATGTACACATGGTGGTATAATGCTATCCTCGAACACACTCTGAGAGGATATTTTTCATTTCTACCGCATTTCCTCAAGTTCCATTTATAAAAAAAAAAATTGTTGGTGCTGAGTACCAGCGTAATTGACGCTATATCCATAGCCTCAATCATGAGGACGCAACTGTTTTGACTAAACATCGAAAAATGATGAAATTTTCTTTGATGATTATGTTTGCTTTGTTGTCGGAAATGCCATAGCAGATAGGTTTATCATTAAAATGGACGGCAATTTTTGTTTGGTTATATTTCGTTTCATTTCAAGTGTACGTTCATAAATGACATACTTCAATTTTTCTAAGTTTTTGACCTTCTACCCTGCTCCCTATGTTGTTCTATATAGCGTGTCACGTATTGCTGACATTTTCCCCCCTCCTACAATAAGACGTTAAGTGTGAATGTCCCCTAGAGTCGTCACGATTCATGTTAATCATTTCGCTCTTAACATGGACCATGCAAATCTCAAATTTCATTCCAAGTATTAACTTTCAGACTGTTAGCATTGACAACTATTTCGCTACTGTAGCTTAATTGAAGTTAGTGGAATTAGGTGAATAGTGCAATATAAATAAATTTGAATTCAATGAAACTTTGAAAGCAGTGTCCTATGAGTCCTATGAGTGTTCAAATTCTTCCATCAAGTTCACCCTGTTCACGCTGATGCCTATACATTTTTAGAATTTATAAAGCTTGATTGAGGGCAGCTCATACGTCTCGTCTTATGCGGACGAACTCTACAGCTTATGACAATATTCGCGTTTAAAGGAATTATTTCTTCCGAGTTCCAACAAAATCTTCTTAACTTTAAACAGAAAGTGGCGTATACTTCACCTTCATACTCACCAAATAGTAGCACTGCAATGAAAAATAAAAATCGAACAGAAGCTCGTCGAATCCTTCTGAAATGTTCTACAAAGTTTCAATCCAAATCTTTTTGCGACTCGTTTTGGGTGCCCGAGCGAATGGGATGATTTGTAGGATCAATCGTAACTTGCCAAAAATAATCCAAATCAGAGCATCTATAGATGCTTTGTCCAAATGCATCATTACTTTTTCGAATCAGACTGCTTTTTAATACCAAATTTTCTATGTATATCAAGAACTTTAAAGTTTGCTTTTGTTCTGACAGATCATCTTAGGCCTGGCACGGACGGCAAGCATATTTTCGATGTTATTTTCGGGTCTTTTACTTCTTTTGATCAAAGTATTTTTCATGCTTCGGTGCCGAAAACGAGGGTAATTTTTGGATTTATTTCGGGTTTTCGGCCCCTCGCATGAAAACTCACATGCTTAACTGCTTTGGACGATTGATTTCAGGCACTTTCGCTTAAAGCCCTCACTTCGCTCTGTCTACCACTCGCGAAATTGCCTAAAATCAATCGTACAAAGCAGGTAAGCAAATTACTACTCAGTCGGTTGATTTCGAATCTTGTACTTCAATTGTTTTGACGTGCACTTTACTACACAAACTACTACTTTACTATGAACAAAAAGAAATTCAGTTGGTCAGGGAAAGCAATGAGTTGTGAAAATACTTTCTTTCCTCAAGCAACTCGACTTGTCATTTCACTTGGACGGAACAAAATTCAGCACTTCAGTAAGGACGTATCGCAATAGTTATTTCGTTATTTGTGTGCCTGATTTGGATGAATAGTAGGCTGAAAAAAGTAAAAGCTAAATCGAAATTGCTCTGTAAATCCGAAAACGAACCTAAAATGCATTCAACACTGCATTGGGTAATCTTATTACATTTTGTTACTGACGATAGTTCTAATAAATATTGGTATCGAGAATGATAAATCTTTATCTTATTTTCTTAGACGGAAGCCGCAGTAGTACTTGGACCTGAACCTACACGAACAACTTGTCCCACGTTAGTAATGGGCCTTTAATTTTTATTTCCGTTTGCGCTAATTTCTTGTTATTTTGCAATAGTTGCCGCTCTCAAGTAGTAACAGCAGTACGAAAAGAGGCGGGACGATTTGCTTACATAGTTGGAGCTGTTATTGCTTTATTCGGGTATGTATCAAAACTAATCATTACTAAGATAAATTAAAAAAATTTTTATCGCACTCGGCTGTCATTCATATTAAAAAAACGATTTGTTCGAAATCGCAGCGTTGTATTCGGACTGTTTCCGATATTCTCACATTAGAGTGCGTAGGAATTTACTTTTCAATTAACTCGTTCAATCATCGATTCACCAGGAATTTGAATCGACCCTGAGAACCGAATTCATTTCAGATGTGTGTGCGGTTGCTGTTTAATTCCATGCTGTTCGGAAGGTTGTATGGATACTCATCATTCGTGTCCACAATGTCAAGCATATTTGGGTCGTTATCAACGATGAATTGAAAGTTTACTTTCCACAGTGAAAAAAATAAATATTTTCCATTGCAGTCAGTAAACCTTTGAGTTTGTTTGTCTTGCGTGAGTAATCAGTTTATCCTGCTTTCGACTCTATCGGCAACTTTTAATGTTTTCGCACGTTGTCTCTTCCAACAACAAATACATTGTCCCAGCGAAGGAAAGAAGCTAAATCGAACCTTGTCCATGTGCATTAAATGCATTCAAAATTGATGGCCCGGTGAATATATCAAGCGAATTTCATCCGAATTTCGCAAACTTGGGTGAGACTTCGGTGTTTTCGATGACCTGGCTGCCACCTGCCATTTCGGATTTTAGTTTTTTTTCATGTATTTCGAGTAAATTTCACCTGATTGGTGAATTTTTTGGGTTCAATTTTCAAATTATACTTCGTATAAGTGACTCAATAGCGTAGTGGTTGACTCGTCTGCTTTCCACTAAACGATTTATGTCGTCGGAGATGCGAATTCGATTCCCAATTGTGGCAGAAAAAAACGATTGTCAGACCGTCAGACGTGTATACAAAACACAGCTGATTGAATCGGTTTGAGTCTGTGGTAGTTGGTGGAAAAAACTTGCACACGGCTCGCCGGCAAAAGATATTGTTGGGAGACGCTGATGGGATTCTACTCCTACATGTTTCGCTCCTATGTAAATTGATGGCACTCAACATTGATGTAGGTTTGTCGCGCAACTTACCACTGGCACAGTAAAAACTTTTGGTATTGCAAGGATCTCAAAACGAAGAGCCACAATTAGCGGAACTAGTAAATAGTGATCTAGCCTCTGACCCAGCAAGGGGTTGTTAGGGCGGATTATTAAGGGATGAGATTGAATGGAATGATCGAAAGATGAATTGTTGCAGAAAATGCCTTTTATGCACTAGCTATTTTGTGTCGCACAGTTCTCGTACGAGTCTTCCTTATGTGATACGAAACCTATGGTTCGGAGGAAAATGTTGCTCATTCCAAAACTGAATCGTATTCAATTGAACTTATAACTCTGGTGCCAACAAAAGCATTATCAAAAATGTATTTTCATTTGTATAAAACTGCGATAAATCAAAACTCAATCGGGGCGGAGATTCAGTTTGTACAATTGAAGAAAGATTATGAAATATGGATGTTGGTTTTCGGAAATTTATTACAAAATTTGCTGTCTTTTCGTTTGTTGTTAAAAATTTTTCCTTCTTAATACAACATTTTGATTTCATGCAAAACAATTTTTTCCTGGCATTGACGAATACTGACTAACAATGAACATGGGAATATCATATCATAGAGTCGCATATTCAGCACCCTATTGTACTCTACACCACTTATTTATAGACTTCTACGCTTCCATGATTGATGCCGTTGTCATTTTTCTTTCAAACCGAATATAATCTTAAAATTATTTCATTGTTCAGAATCCCAAATTTGAATGAATAAAATTTGAGTAACCCTTAATGGAGCTCTTGTATTTCTATTACATTATCATAATAATCATCATCATCATCCGCGTGTAAGTTTCAAATGGCTCGTCTCCATTTAAATGTGTACACATTTCCTATACGAAAGCCGTATACGACGACGTTCCATACACCAAACAAATGTATATCAAAACGAAAATGCGATTTTATTATCAAGTGTATTTTACGAGAAACCATGTTTAATGTAAATTTGAGCTTTCGATTTGATTTTCCATTCTGGCTCTTTTCTATTTATGAAAATTAATTTTGAAATGCAGACCGAGTGAGTGTGTGTACAATGTTCGTTTGCCAAAGAGATACCCCCCATTATACACACAGCAAGTACCCTGTCGTATAATGTGTAAGGTAACTGATCGTAAGTTAGGCTATTTCAACATTTTCGAGGCAGAACTTTATTCTAAGTTGTTCTACAATATGTCTCTTAAAAGGCATGACCACTGCGCTGAAACCGTAGCCTACATCGTGGCCCGAGTTTTGTATTTTATTTTCGCCGATATCAGTGGTCATGCCTCTTAATTGCGAAGATTTTTTTATAAAACACTGCACCCACTTTTGTCAGCCGCTTAAAACTTGACCGATACTGTTTGTAGCCACGAAAAGTTGGTTCGAGCTATTTGGTAGCTAGAACTATTTGGCCAAATTTTCTAGTAACAGGCTATCTAAAACGGTGTCGAATCCGCCATTTCGCAGTTTTCAAGGGCAGCTGTACGTTTCCGTTTAAATGAACTTTTAAACGAATCGGTGCATTTTAGAGACATATCGTACAGCAATTGTTAGCTTTGAGTAATGTTTTATGTTGAATGAAGATTGGCATTGAGGGGGCAAATTTGAGGGGTAAAACACATAGTTGACTTCATAAAATGCACATTTATCGAGTTATTGGTGATTCAAATATGCTGACAGCACTGTAAAAAGTGGACGTCGCTTATGGAGTTTAAGCCCTAAAATGACTTAAATACGTTCAGAACTAGCGAATACAAAACGTCATAGCACAACTCTCGGTTTACATATGGAAATTTTCATAGACAGCTTAATGTTCATTTTTCGATAGCACAACTTTCGATTACTTACCTTATACGTATTTCTAAGAGCTAAAATGTCGCTCGTCGTTCAATATACATACTATAATATTGTGCGTTCCGCCTCTCAAAATAACACGACAATCGAATTAGAGCGCATTTGTTAACGTAATTGATTCTAAACGACTTCAATCAAAATTATTGTCCCCTCTCCCCTCTCTACGATATGAATAAATAAATAATATGGAAAAATGTGTTCAAGTCATATGGACGACTGTTCGATTTTTTTCGGTTTTCGTTTAACATTTTTTGTTAATTTCGAGTATGAATAGTTATTGTTTTAACCTTTTACGGATATGTATTGCGATTAAGAGTGACGAGCGGGACGAGCACATTGGTCTTAAATGGGCCTTTTGTGCATTCTCATTGGTTCTAATGAAATTCATTCAAGCTCATATCTGTGAGCTTCTATTTGTAAGTCATAGATGGAGCAGATAGCCACTGTTATGTTACTTAGGCACTTTTAATGATTTATTACAAGCGAATACTTAATCGGCTACTACGAATTTCGCGCCGTCGTCATTCGTAATGAAGCACAAAATGACACTTTGGGGGCCATTCTGAATCAAGCCAACGAGAGATTCCTTTTTACCGTTCAACGCTCTATCGGTTGAGCTATCTGACACATTTTGTGGATTGTCCTATTAATGATTTTATTGCCTATTCACCCAAATTGTTGTCACTTTCAAGGTGAATTCAAATATTTGTATTTTCGAAAGCAATCAACACTTCTGCAGTCGATTTCGTCGGTAAACTTTATTCACTTATAAAAGGTTCATGCAACAACAAATTTTTTTTTATGGAATGAGAAACCACACGTTACAAAATTTTTCTGAGTAGATTTGCATACATCTGTCAGGTATAATGAAATAGTGCTTTTAGTACCACATCCTGCAATCTGTTACTTCGTTTGTTTGAAATATTCCATGTTGTCTTTTACTTCATTTGTTACAACATTTACTTTTGTATATATAATGGAACGGTATGCCGAGTTATTCGCTTATTACGCTCGCCGTTGTCAATATCAGATGATTACACCGTTTCCACTTAATAAATTCGTAAGTAATTGTGGAGCTGTCACTTCCTTTAGGGAAAATGTTCTCGAAAACAGCAATATCCCGAATGGATAGGCAATAAAACAGCATACATTGCATGCTACTTGGTAATTCAGTTTGTCAACTCGCCAACTCACTCGTTTATTTTAAGCAACTTGTTATTTTGAAGGAGTCAAAATAAGACTTTTCAAATCGATCTGTTTGAAACACACGATTGATTTGACGAGTTCACAAAATTGATTGATCTTACATTTTTCGTTATTCTAACGTCACACTACGATTTTCTTAAATTTTTTTCAACTTTCTTCATTGCATAAAACGTTGGTTGCAATACGTGTCACATGCTTCCGTTCCGTTCTCATTGCACAAATAATTATTATACCGACCTTATACACGGTGAGGTTGAATGAAGTTTAATTGAACATTAACAGCAGTACCAAATTTGGCCAGACGTGTGCAAAGGAAGCCGGTAGAGACATGCGAAAATTAAAAAATCGTGATTTTTGAAAGGCCATAGTGAAGTGGATAGTTGACAGATGAAGCTAACAAATGGTTGTAGCAGTAGAGGGTCATTGCCTCTACCAATATCCAAAAAATTATTTTTGAAGACCGTCTTTGGAAAGACTTACAAGAAGCTCAAAGTCTTATTCTGACGTCGGGTCAAATTCGTGAACTTCAGCCTCACCTGAAAGACACGTTTGAAACTTTTCGTAGTGGAATTGGTCAATTCTGGCAGTCTCAGCTTTCCATTGATACCATACTTGCTACGACTCCCGTCAACAGCGTCGATCTATTACGTATGTATAAGTGAGTAGTGTACTTCTACGACGAAATTTTGAGCAAGATTTCAAGTTTTTTGAAAACCAGTGGGGAATATTTGATTGATTGTATTTGTTCTATAAAAGTTACAAAACAGCGAAAAAATAACATCGAAATTTGGTTATTTATATTGATTTTTCAATCTTCCTCAAAATTTCGTACTTCCGATCGCAGCGCCATATCCATGTACAAGAAGGCTGCTGATAAAAGTGGTCAGATAGATAACCCACCCGCAACCAATTACGTTTGGTACTGTAGAGTATAAGAGATTCGATAATTACATTTATAACGGTTGTTAAGATAGACCTATTTTTCCAAGATTTAACTTCTATATTGTGAGGAATTAATTGGTTCTGAAGCATGAGTATTCAGTCGAAATGGTTGTGCTCAGAACTTAGATAGATGAGCTGCTAGTCTCACGTAATTTCCAATGAAAGTGGGGACAAGGTGTGGCCTCTACAAGATAAACATCACAAGTATTAAAAGCGACCGTTTGGAGAATTTTGAGAGTCAAAAGAACCATGTCGAAGCATGGATTTCGACGATTTATAAGCCTATGCGGTGAATCTATTTACAAGCCGGAGGACATACGGATTTTGCATTTTGTAGCATCGAACTAACTCATTCTTCAAATTTGTTATGAAATATTTTACAAAAAAGAGTTGGTTCGATGCGAAAATAGAGAATATCTTGCAAAATCCGCATGCGATTGGCCATACCTGATCTCTAGTTTCATTGGTAATTTCGGGTCAACTAGCCTGTACGTTCAATATTTTCAAAATCTACCCATAACCGTGAAGTAATCATTTTCTGTATTGTTAAACAACGTGCTCAGTAAATTGCCTCTGTAAAAAATATTTCTGGAATGTTGTCAGCGAAATAACCAATTAGTCGAGTAACATTCATTTCCAAATGAACAAACATAAATTGATAGATTGATCTTTGCAACAATAACAATTCGAGACTTTAAAAGTATCTTAAAGGTTTTACAATAACAAATGAGATCGCACCTCAAGTGTTACTTTTCGGTTTCAATTTTAGCAAATCATCTTCCTATTGTCAAAATGTTAAACTATTCTTACTAATGCTGTGGGTTGAGGAGTGACGTTCATG
>JANTFA010159650.1:0-10450 GCA_026413405.1 Phytosciara flavipes
CGCTTATCGCAAAAGCCACAAGCACGTGCCGTTGTTATGTTTGTCGACGAGGATAATACCAGGTAACGTCAACATATCAGGCACAAACATTACAAGCAGACACACACACACACACAAACACTTTTTTAATTGTGTTTTGATTTGATTTTTTGTCTATTTCAGAAAACTTTTGCTGGCAAGCATTCGTGCAAATAAAACGGGTCACTTTTTCTGGGTGGGCAGCGATTCATGGGGAGCAAAGGTACATCCCGTTAGAGATCACGAATATGCAGCCGTCAACGCCATTACCGTTCTACCACATCGAACATCTTTAGTTGGTAAGCCGACAATAATTAATAAACCGAAACTTAAATTGAAATCACAACCATAATATGCAGAAACCACACAGCTCCATAGCAAAAGTTTTCGATTCAAACGTTGACTTAAATTATGGAGGTTAGTTGTTTAAGTACCTTACTTATTCACATAGCTAACATATACAAACACACATGTGTTACCTCATCGTTTAACTAAAAATTATCATCACCCTCTTAGAGTGTGTGTTTAAATTGATTTGAAAGCATTAACTTTCCAACAAAATACTTCCCTATACCCAGAGAGAACTCAGGACACCCCAGAAATTAATTAGTTTTATTCTCTATGCTCCATGTACTTTTCCATTGCTGGAAAATGTTCAACAAACAGTAATCAAATTTTACTTTTACCTTACGATATAGAAATTAAACGATATTTATTATGTAAAACGTATACGCCATCACGTATCCATACATAGCATCCCAGTCATCACATGTCTTGTACCATATTCGTTTTATGTGTCCTATACTTTACAGACAAAGACCGAGAGGAAGTAAGAGCATTCCATATCCTTTCGATTTAGCATCCAACACACCTTACCTACAATAGATGTTGTGCTCGGTGTGCTGTTTTAAAAAGGTGAAAGGTTTAGCTTTGGATGTGATAAATTGCTCAATGTTTTTTTTTCGGGAGGGAGGTGGTGGCGAAAATTTTGCAGCCGTTGTACGTTTTATGCGTTGTATTGTATTTTCTGGTACGCATTGAAACGAGGAGAGCACTTCACGAAGTAGGATATGAAATGAGATAAAAGCTTTATAATAATGGATAACAACTGAATGCGAACGTAACGTTCTCTTATAGATGTATGGTATGCATGTAACGTTATTGTTAACCACAAAAAGAAACATAGGGAGGACCCGTACGAGTAGTTCACGACACAAAGTTGGCCATGAAAGACGTAGACCTTAGACTACTCTGCAACACTGCACCTTTTCTATTATTCCATTTAAGATCAGCCATTGTTAAAATTGCTTGCAGCAATTTTGACTGTCCCGCACGTGTCCAATTGGAAATATACCTTTGGATAAATCCACCAAAATCAGGTGAAATTTACCCTAGATATGAGCAAAACAGCAATAAAATCCAAGATGGCTGCCGGCGGCCATTTTCATAAAGTAACCGAAACAGGTAACTGACAGGTATATCTAAAAATTTGAGGTATACCTGGAAACTGCAACGACAATTTTCAGAAATTCAGGTTCAGGTCAGATTTGCATCCATAAAATTACTTGACATGGGTTTGAAGGTCCAATCATTTTTTTGAAACCGATTCTAAGGCACTTTCAAACGATACTAACATGACGAAAAACTGATGAACTTTACACTCTACCTTCGGGACCTCATTGAAAAACTCTCATCTTCCAACTTAATCTCATAATGTTGACTACTTTTCAGGGAAAAAAGTCCACCGAAATCGGATTCGCTTTGCTCAAGTTGCCGTGCTGACAGAGAAACAGACTTTTTACACCCGAAGTCTAATGCTTTTACTCTTACTCTTACGTTTGTAACACGTCGATTTCGAAGCCCGGAGTAAGAGCAAACCTTCTGGGGTCACCCTAGATGCCAAATCAGCATTTAAAAAAATGTCTGTCTGTCTGTATGTCTGTCCGTTATCACGATAACTTGAGTACAACGGAACCAATCTTGACTTTTTTCATCGATTTGTTATCGAAAAAGCCAGCTAAGTTCGAAGATGAGCAAGATCGGTTGAGCCGATCCAAAGTTATGGTCGAAATAGTGCTATTTTAGAGGTCTGGTCGAGGTTTACAGGCGGTTTTGCTCGCAGAAAGTTCATAGGTAGTGCAACTGAATCCAGGGAAAAAAGTTTGTCAAAATCGGATCCCATAGAGTGAGCCAAATATGAGCTACTCGGCCGTACATTGAAGATAAAGTTTTTTGTTGATATCTCGAGTAAATTTCATTCGATTTTCATGATATTTTTTTGGTTTGAAAGGTAAAGACGACCGTAAAGTGATAATACTGTTTTCGGTGACCTAAGAAAATGGCCGCCAGCCGCCATTTTGGATTTTAGTGTCTATATATCAACTAAGTGCCAACTGACTCTGATTAATTTCAGTTCATAAATGAGACTTCGGACGGGGCTTTCGAAATTGCTGTAAGCAATTTCAACAAATGATGAGTTTAAATAAAAGAATTTAAAGATCAGAGCAGTTCAATAGATTAATTATATGCCGTGCTCTATACTCGTAACGGATCCTCCTTATGTTTTATCGATCTGTCAAATCTAGGCAACCACAAAAGGTTTCTCCTTCCAAATCCAACATGTTGCAAAGTCGATAGTAAAAGCATAAGACCCTCTTACTTCGAACAGGTCCAAAAATAAAATCAGGATGACGATTAGTGGTCGTGAAAATATATAATCCGAAAAAGAATCAGTCAAAAACGGCACGGTCAGCAACAAGGCGGTAAATTTATTTGCTATTGAACTTGTAAAACACGCGACAAATAGTCCAATGTGTTGACATAGTTTTATACGTTGCCGATATAATATAGCATTCAGGAGAAGATTTACTGTGTATATTCCGTATCTAAGATCTGCCATACAAACACAATTGTTCTGCTTATTCAGAATGCTTCGGTATGTTGAAGGGACAGTTATTTATGCAACAAATTGCGAAATGGGGTTGTTTTTGTCACTAGAGATGTGAGGTTGATAATCACATCGTGTGTGAAAAATGACAACCAACTTTGCAACGTGTTGTATACAGCGTTTTTTGCAACCAGTTGCAGAAATAAAAAATTGAGAAATGCAAAACCTTTTCAGCCATCGATATAAGAAATCGTAGATATGCAATACGTAACATCAGATACCCAACGACGACGACGCCGTGACATGTTTTATTGTTCAACTGTGTTTTTTTGTCGAGAGTTCGAAACTTCATCGGGGCAGAATTTTCGTTGATGATAAGAAGGTTCACAATGACTGGTAAAAATTAATCTCCAGTAACAAAAGGATGCTTCATTCACCACCCAAAATATGCCACGAAAAAGTTCACTTTTCGCAGCGCCATTGCAGAAAAGAAATTGTTTTCGGTTGAGTAGTTTAATTTCGTGCTGTTCGGTTCAGTTTATTTCTGATGAAATATTTAGGCCGGTAATAATAATGTCATTTGTAGGCATAAATCGTAAATTTTTAGAACTTTGTTGACGAAGAAATAATCGATATTTGTAAGAGATCGAATAGTAAGGACGAACAAAGTGATAACCGAAAGTCTCTCGATGTTTCAAAAGAGCACAAATTTATAGCTCCATTCCGTTCATGAAATGTTGAGAAAATACTTTGATCTGGTACCGTCAGCATTTTCCGTGTTCTATTTGATTGTTTTTGGCTGAAACAATAAAAAATTCTGTGCATTTAGTTCAAACTTTTAGTCAGTTTTACCGTCCTCGTCCGGGACCTAATAACAACTTCGATCGATATTTTGTGATTAATATTTCATGGCACAAACGACAAACTTTTCCTTTCATATTTTGACACTTACTCAATACTTTCCAGAATTCTGTTGTATTTGTTGTCAATAAGTTGATAGAAGAGGCCGTAACAAACAACTCTTCCCATGGGATACACACCTACGCATCGATATCAATAGCGAAATTACGAAAAAGAAAGTAGAAAAATTGCTTCTGCGCAAATATTCAAAATATCCACAACACTCCTCATGATACATTTCATACGCATTCTGACTTAGAATGTCCTTCAATCTAAATGCAATTTCAATGGAAACAGCACTGGGAATTAGCAACAAGAACGGAGTCCAGAAAGCCTCGATATAGAGGTTGTATACAAATGACATCACGAGTGTCTCCATAAGTTGGCATTGTTATGATTCAATTCAATAGTAGGTCCTGGGCAGCAATGAAGGTATAAACCAGGTATGGTCGAATGTCAAACTTTGTATGGAGCGGAGGACATTGCGCTTTCATATAAACAAACTCACCTCCCATGAGAGGTGAATTTGTTTATATGAAATCGCTATGTCCTCCGGCTTGTATGGACAGACCATACCTGGTTTTAACGTTCATTGCTGGGCAGGGAGAGGGCAATAAAAGGTTGGGTTCGGGTTGAGTCTAATGAGGGGCTTTCCATAAATGAAGTTCACCGTAAGGGGGAATCTTATAAAAGTAGACACGACATGTTAAAGGCATTGGAAACAGTTGGACGGGTTCAGGAGTGTTCTAAATATCTCTAGAAACAGTGGACAGCACCTGAACGCTTAGGGAGAAGTTGCGCACACAAGGTTCTCAAATCTAAATGAGACATGGATCCAAAACCGTTTAGTATGGACCGGTTACACATCAGAAAGGCGGTGGGTTTGATCACTGGACATTTAATAATAACCTAGGGAGAATGCCAATCTCCAACGACCCAATTTGCAGCTACGCGAGAAGGAGACGGGCCTTCAAATAATTTGAGAATGTCCATCCAAAGAACGTACAATAGCTATGAATAGCTTTTAATTGATTCCTGAAGGGACTGGAAGGTTCAGTTGATTTGCATGATGAACGGGAGTATAAACAGAGGATCACTTTAATGGACCATCCGAAACTGATAAATCCTTCTACCTTCCCAAACACATCCCCTGAATGAAGAAATTTCATTTGCAATTGTTTTCTCAGAAATCAATTCAAGAATGAAGCAACTCAATTGCATGAAGGTGCATTTGTTGAGGTAACAATATTTTATAAATGGCAAACACCACAACAAATCAATTTTATTGCCGGCAGCATTATGGTATACGACGTTCAATTCTAAAACATCGACCTAAAACAAGATCATAATACACTCTCCCATTGCCCGACCATAAACAACTCATATCGTAATGTCTAACGTTAAAACCTCAATAGAACACATGATTTGCGGTTTGATATCGAAATAAGTGAGTCCCTCGGGCACTATCCAATTACAATTCGATAAATATATTTTGTATCATCGAAATATCTGTGTGTGTGTGTAGCTAGACCTAACCTTCATTGTTTATGTTACTCTATATGGCCTCTGTCATGGAATATAAATTTATGTAGAATTCCATTTTGATAGCCGTAAATGTTAGCATTGTCATAATATAGTCGTTGACAACAATAATAGCACCGAGATCCATCAAATTTGTTTAAATTTCCCAATTAGTCACCTAACAAAATGGAACCAATTTGTCTCACTTGAGCTAAATGATACAAAATGTATTTCGTCCGCAAGACAAAAAAAAACTTAAGGGGGACCCGTGCGAGTAATGTACGAAATATAGCTGTTTGGCATACATCTTAGAACCGCTCCGCATCTTTAAGTCATTCCATTCATACTCATCCCTTGTTGAAATTTTTACAGCAATTTCAATAGTCCCGTTACGACATCAAATTTGAAAATCAAACTCTGGAAAAAATGGATCAATATCAAGTTGAATTTACTTGAGAAGGGGTCAAAAAACACAAAGATCCAAAATGGCGGCTAACGGCCATATTCTTAGGTCACCGAAAGCAGTTCTACCTCTTTACGGCGATTTCTGACTTTCAAACGAAAAAAAGTTTTGGAACCACAATCAACGAAACTAGTAAATAATGATTTAGCCTCCGAGAAACCTCAACTAGACCTCGAGAATAGTACTAATTCGACCATATATCTGGATCGGCTCGAACAACTTTGCTGATCTTCGAACTTAAACTTGCATTTCTGAATGCAAATCGAGGAAAAACACCCCATTCAGATTGGTTCCGTGTTAATCAAGTCATTCTGTTGACGGACAGACGTGCAGACCTTTTTTATTGTTGATTCGGCACCCAATGGGGACCACAGATGGTTTGCTGCTCTTACTGAATGATTCGAATTTGACGTGTTACTAACGTAAGAGTGAAAGCATAAGACCCTTGTTATTTTGTACGGGTCTAACAATTATACTGCTGATTAAAAGCGATACACACTAAATTCAGTAATAGCTCGGGGCAGTTCCCCTTATGCTTATTTCTCAATTTAGAATTTTCCTTTTCGAGCTAATGAAATAAATTTTCATTTCGAGTCCATTATGTTCATTTAAAGAAAACGCCTTTGCTCTGGCTTTCCCTAATAGTATTTAATATTAAATGGTTTTAAAACACAGAAGACCAATTACAAAGCTTAAATATGTATTATGATGTAAGTGGAAGGGTATACATACGCGCATAAGTACAATCATAAAAACGAAACGGGGAAAAAAACGAAAGAAAAATTAAATTTTTTTAAATAGAAAAAAATCTCTTTTGACTTGATGATGATGGTGAAGTTGATTTATTTCATTGAAAATTAAAATAATATCCACGCGCCGAATACCAAAACGGTTCCATATTCCTCTCATCTCGGCTGTCGTTGGCAAAAGTTAAAATGGCAAGCGAGCAAAAGCCCGCGTATTTAATTCATAAATTGTTATTCATAAGACATTGTGTGTTGGAACAGAATTTATTCAGCATGAAAGTTGTGTTTTGTATTGTGGCAAAAGTATATTCCACATGAACAACCGCAAGAGAATTAAAGTGGTTAATGCATGTCGAGTTTCATACATACGGAATGAATGAATACAGTGAAAAGCTTTTGGAACAGAAAGTGGCAGCATAGGTAGACTGAGGTAGCGACGAAAGTTTGACTCTTTTATTTACGGCATTGTATTAAACAATGCAAATTTTCTGTACAAACCACACATATTGTTTGAAGGGCGGGAAGAGATGGGGCCGATATTAAGTTGTATATTCACGATCAATATTTGCTTATTAGTATCAGACATTTGCTAATTAACTGTTTATGAAGAGCTCATCATCACAATCAAATATTCCATAAATTATCTCCGTTAATTACTTTGGAGAATTCCTCAGCAAGTGACTGGAATACTTAATCAAATAAAATCATTTTTTATTTACTAATAACCCAGCCTGGTAAATATTATTAGTTCGAGAAGTGTCTGTCAGCATTAGTAATTAATGCACATGATTTTGAATTAAGTCTCGCCTTAATTAGAGAACGACCGGTCGTATCGTCCAGCAAATACGGTAACGATAAAAGGGCACGCTTGCAAATGGGGCAAAAACTTTGATTTGTGGGATATCGATAAAACTAGAATCCAGTGAGAAGAATGGTGTCAGGACTCTGGTAAAGTAACTAAATTTTGCACACGTCATGTTATTTACGAAGATGTTGAAAAGTCGGTAACGAAGAATTTCGTGCCGCCGGCGTGATTCACAATAAGAAATTTTCCTTCTACGAAACTCTTATTGTGAATCACGCCAGCCTGTGCAAAATTCCTGAATGCCTAAAGCTACCACACGTTTGGATCTCTCTTTAAACTGATCTTGCAAACAGTGCAAGGAGCGAGAACGACCATTTGCTAGCATGCGACTGGCTTTGTAGTAATACATACGAAGGCGGTGTTAGTGTTAGTTCTCTCGCTCACTTTGATGTTTTTGTTTGTGTCTCTCGTAGTATAATGCATTTGAAATTTTGTGCATCACAGGAGGTAAGCCACTGCATCGCTAAGTAAACAAAGGAAACAACACCAGATTTTTTACGTTATACGTGGTGGTAACTGGCTGCTCAAACGAAGACGTCACTCGAAAACACACTGAGGGAAAAACACATAAGTAGGGCAGACACACAGGCCTAACGTGATTAAGCTGAATGGTGCTCTTGATATATTCGGTTCCCAGGATAACTTCATTGACACCAACTCAGAGGCAACGTCTTCATTCACCTCATTTATTAAGCCAAAAAACGTTCACACGTAACTGCGATTCAAATAAACTTCGTTAGATGCTGAAAATAGTTCAGAATAATTTAAGAGACTTGCGAACTCACTTGTGTGTCTTGAGCAATAAGCTTTGAGAACTATTCTTTTAATTCGTCGTGTAGTTGCATACATCGCCTTCGGCTCGGATATGCATTTCTACACTACTTGTCAAAATAGAAGATTTCAAAGCTTGTTTCTTCAATACGCAATCGTGAGTTCAACTCGTCTCATAAATTTGTCTCTCGTGTAATGAATGACTTCTTTCGCATCCAACGAACTACTACTTCACTAGCGAAGTAATGTGGTCTTTAATCTCCTTGGACTGAAGTACAAGAATACTTTCACTCGTCTGGGTACGTGCTATCAATACGTGGTGTAGCTGGTGTAGTAATATTACTATTTCAAAAGTCCTATCGCTTGGAAAGTAAAAGTTCAATTGAAAAAAAACCATTTCTTCACGGAAATCCTTAGATCATGCACTACACTCTGGGAATTGGTTTCTTCCGTCAAGTGAAAATTCAATGATTGTTGCTCCTATAACCACACAGTCAAGCTATGACACATTTTTACTTTTTTAGCGTTACCGAATTTACTGGAAAATAATATCTGACTCTCCCCAATGTCGGGATATACCTAGTCGCAAGATGATTCTATATCTTCGCCTACTCAAAAATTTCCAAATTTGTCCTGTCGTATTCATTACATCGAATGTGATTACTGTTAATCCATCATTCACCCTAAAAACCAATCGATAAATCAATTCAAACTCACCGAACTCCATATAATAAATCAGTGCAAATCTAAATGGCCGAATTAATTTAATTTTTGCAGGATTTGATGAGTACTATGCAAGATTGAAACCAACACTTGACCGTAAACATTGTACCGAATTCGGTGTCAATATTCCGTATGGCGATTCAAATGGATTTCGATTGAATTGCCGCAACATTTGGTTTAATGAATATTGGAGTCAACATCATCGATGCAGTTTAAATCGAAATGACGAAAATGCGTGCACCGGAAACGAAACAATGGGACCGTACGAACAAGAGGGTCTAGTTCCATTTGTTGGTGAGTAGCAGTGTGTTGTGATTTGAATTTTTGCGTAAATTATACTGAAATTTACATTGTTGGTATCAAACGGAACGGCGAAAGTGGTTATTCATTTCAAATCACACAATCGATATAACCCAAAGTGCTACATAAAATTGAATGACTATTTTTGAGAGGTCATTCACAATTGAAGGGAGCGAATTGTACATTGCGGGAAATTAGCATAGAAAAAGGTTTATTTGCAAATTATAAAATCGATATAAATTCATCTCCTCATCAAGGTCTAAATATCTCGCCCATTTCCACCGACTTTTATAACACGGCCGGAGCTTACAGATAGCAGAAAAAAAATCGTCAGAAAATAATAATAATTCTCTCTATTTTACAGACTCATTGCTATTTTAAAATGTAATCAAAATTGTATAATTTATTGTTTTTGTCATTCTGGAATTGGAAAAGTTTGGTGTGTGTGTGTGTGTGCTTCCATTTATTATTCATTTCATAATGGAAAAGATTTTCACTACCCGACAGAGTGCCGGAATGGTTGAATGCGCGGTCATTATACGTTTAGTTCATCATTTGATGAGTGTACTTTTTACGAGTATTTGGTCGTTGTTGGATACGGGCAGTTTAACGGAATACTTTTTTTTTGTCTCATTGAATCGAAAATGTGTTTCCGCTCGGAAAACTATAGTTCCCAATTAAATTTCGATTTTATGTTTTAATGCAATGATTGCAAAATGCAAAATTGTTTCTGACACTTTTTCAGTCTTTAGGTTGAAGTAGTTGCAAAGCTTCAAATTAAAATAAGATTTCCCATGTCACACTTTTCATACAAAATTTGAAATAAGAATTGCTAACGAACGCTTATGATTAAAACCTTTAAACCTGTTGAACCATTACATTGATACATTTCATTCTGCTGCCAATAGTTGCAGAGAAAATTTTGTTTGGAGATTTGCAACTACTTCAATCTATAAGCTAAAGTAGTTGGAAAAAACTGTCGCTAAACCATGGACAACTTTGTCGTTACACAAACAAGATACTTAGCTGTCCTTATCCTTCGTATTAAATCTTCATTCAGTGTTGCCAGACAGTGATTCTTTCGCATTTACTTCAAAAGGCTTCATATACGACCCATATAGAAGTCGGTAGTTATAAAATTTCCATATTCACACTTTTCAATGCCGAACTTTTTTCTACCTCATTTTTCGAAGATGAGCCCGACTGCGACCAATATCAATAGGGTTCGTATTTGAACTGAGACGCATCATCCAAAA
>JANTFA010159661.1:0-10449 GCA_026413405.1 Phytosciara flavipes
TAACCCTGATAGTCTTATTCACAGAACATCTTCATAATAATCCTCAATTATGTTCAATTAAAGCAACATAAAATGTGTGAGTGTTTTTTTTTCGGGTTTATGATAAAGTCTCATTTATGAAAATATGATGGCCATACAGACGGCCGTACATTATTTACACACGTAGGGTGCTTCGTAATATGTCTAGCTTCAGTCCTTGTTAGGTTTTCTACAAAATATCTCTTGAATCTCCGACATAATCCAAAGAGGCAAGGTAGAACTGGTGATCCATGCCCTACATTGATCATTTGTCTAGGGCGAAATTTAACTGCTCGAAGCGAAGGTCTGTCAAAAACCTGATGAACTCCAATTTGTGGAACCAGCCCACTCTCTAATTATCTTAAGCTGCCACCGGAGATGCAGTTTCGGAGCAAAGGTTCAATTCAGATGTTCTAGATTCTAACAGCAGCATTTGTCAAGTGTCCACCAGCTTGCTACCTTGAGTTATTGATGGAAGTTTTTACAAGAAAACGACAGACCGGTGTCAAAATGGGAACTAGGGTTGTATAAGAAGCACTGTAGATCGACTTCATCCTTCTTCTTCCTCGCTTCATTTTGTACACGACTGATGTTTACAAACTTGTCCTGATTCTTGGGTTAGTTCGACTTTCAGAGATGGGTCGAGATGCATTCCCATCGATCGCGTCACATGTATCAACTTCTTCCCTCTCTTCTGGCGTCAACCCATGTTGTCGACCCAAGCTGTTGTCGAATTTGGTTAGATCGACTTCATCCAAATTGTATTTTCGACAACAGGCTGCCGTTTCAGTGTGACAAATTGTATAACTAAGGAAGGCAGACAAATAAAAATCTTGGAAGTAAAGCCAATCTTGCTTTTACTTCGGGTCGATCACCTAAAACATTCTATTCTAAATTGAAAGCATTTTCGAACAGTTAACACATTTTCGAACAGTTAGCCTCGTGGCCCACATTGTGGGTACGCACTTTTCAGTATGAAGTTAGAGCAGTTTTGAACAGTAGTCTTTCGGATAAGCAATAGACTTCCATGAGACTTGCGTGTTATAACGAAGTAAACACTCTACAGTCTTGAAACCGTCAAGAGCTTTTCACGTTTCTAGTTTTCATTATATTTGGTCGCCGAAGGTTCAACTGACTAACTGATAAAGCTGAACAGTGTTTAAACAGTGCCATTTAAAAACACTCTGATTCAAAATGATAACCCTGTGTCAAGTACCTACACGTTATCTAACGCATTACCCCCAACATACACTACACACTAACTCTGTATGTTTTCCCGATATACGGAAAAGGGCACCAAAGAGTAAAGGAGCAATTTATCATTGTTATGGTGAATGTTGTGGCGATTTGGTTAGACTCCCTCGGCCTGGGACTCATTTACAGTGAGAAACTTTTAATTGATAAAAATGTTTTGCTTGCTTTACAGAAATAAATTTACGAAATTGTGGTGAACAGAGTCAGCTTAAAGCGCTAATGGTTTATGTGTGCCGGCAACTTAGCGCTGTTTGTTTTTATGTGAACGACAGAACTTTAGCATATCAAGTGAACTGGTGGAAATAATTTCCAGTTTTGTGATATCTAAAGACCGTATCAATCACAGTAACTATTCGACGTGTTTATGAGCTGTGTGTATTTTTATCGTTCGTTATCAGGAATTGTTAATTTCAAATGTGGAATAATAATAAAAGCGACAACAATTCAACTGCCGATGATGGTGTCGTTATCAGGTACGTGATTTAACGTAATTGCTTGTTTTAAAACGCTAGCGCCTTTTTTTCGATTTTTGTTACTTTATTTCTGTATAAATATCGACTGCCTGGTTACATTTCTGTCAAACTATTAAATCCATATTCCTATCATAGTCTATTGTGCCCATTGTATGCTAATTTCTGTGAAAATACTTTCTTCTCGTCATCAACATCACGTCTTTTCCGCTTGCCCGAAACGACACCGAGCTGCAGTAGCATCGGGTTGGCCACTAAAATCGCTGCAATACCTAACAGTGCAGCTCCGGCCAATGTTTTCAAATGAGATTGTGATATATGCTACAAAATATCGAAAACATACAGACTTACAGTATACCGACGCGACGTGCGTTACGTACCTTTCCACCGATATTGATTCCATCTTGACCGCCGATCCCGTATACTCCATCGCCGTATCCACCACTTGTACCCCAATCCAATCCATTTGAGTTTTCATGAACATCGTAGCCACTTCCATAGCTACTACCATAGCCGTAACGCGGATAATCTACAGCTTGTGGTGGCCCGTACGATCCTCTAGGATTATCATAACCGTATCCACCTGATCCACCGTAGTATCCGCTGCCTGTGCTGCCGTAATGTCCTGCGAAAGTTTGGTGAATTTTTATTCGCTTTCTGTTTTTTTTTGTTTTCTATCTTATCATCGCGACGTATTTAAGTGGTCATTCACAAATTTACTACTCACGTTCTTCAGGGGGAAAGGGGGTTCCGACAGAAACGTTCGCTTCACACTTTTTTCAAAATTTTCTCTTTGGCGTGCAAAGACGAACGGTCTGAAATTTGTAATTCTAATCGTGCGGAATTTGTGAACGGCCCCTTGAAACATTCGCATAAATTCTGGGTAGAATTCATTCGACCATATTTTTGAATTTTTCACATTCAATATTCTGCCTATTCAAAGTCCACAGACGACAAAACCTACCCACACTAATTCTATCTCTATTCCCGTATCCACTTGCTGGACTATATCGCCCGTTTCCATATGTTGCCGATCCATAAGTAGTCACAAAGCCACCACCACCGTCACGATGTTCAACGGGATCAGGTCGATTTAATCCATACCTGTCCCGGTTCCTATCTCTATCCAATTCTGCACTACTCATTGGTCCTCTGGAATTTCACAATTTATTATTTTTATTTATCGACGGTGGGCCATTCTGGGTGGCGTAGTCTGTTGTATGTGTGTATATTTTGCGACAGTATGTGTGTGTGTGTTTATGGTGTTTTTAGTTTCTCTTTGGGTGCATTATTGTTGGGTGGGCGGTTTTTGTTAAAGTAAAAAAAATCTCTGGCGTGGACACATATTGTGTTAGCATACAACCTGATATGTACATGGTAGCACTGGGCTGCCCATGTCTGTTTGGTATGAGGAAATAATATCATCATAAATTGATTATTTTTAGGGGTGATTTTTGGCACAAATTGTTATCCTTTGTTATACATTTTGGAAGCGAGGAAAAAGAGTGTTTTGTTTAAGGTTTGCACAGAGGTGTTGATGATATTGTGTACTGATGTGTCAGTTGATGCCTTTGTTTGTTTTTCTTTTGGTTCTTTGTAGCAACTTAGTTCACAAAAACACTAATCTATCAGCAATAGACAATTATCTTACTTGTAATACTCTGGCAATGGGTCGTTAAATAATCTCGATTCACCACTTTTAAGGTCTTTGTTCGGTTGTACAGTGACCGGGGATATTTCATTATTCACTGTAAGGGCTGCACTGGTCGGACTAGCCCTTGTAATTGCGTTAATAATTTCACTATTAATCGCCACACACAAAACCACAAAAACTACACTTTTCATAGCCATTTTTGAACTGACAACAATGTTTGTCTCTTCTCTTCAAACTATTAAATTTCCCTAGCAAACGAGCACAAAATTCAGTCCGTGTTTTCTATTCGACTTAACATTTGTTAATAGCAAAAATCTTCAAACTGATTTCACTTTTATAAAATTTCAATTTCCAATTATTCTGACTGTGGATTATAGAAATAATGTCAGCGCGTTTGTGAGGTATTCTTCAAAATCATTATGTGTGAACATCACATATTGTGGCAATTTAATTGAAAATTATGGTTGGGTTTGGATGCTAAGGCCTTGGAACTTTTTTTCTCGTTTTTTTACCTTTGCTGAAAAAGTTGATAATGAAACCATTTGATGTCAACAATTTTTTCAAACCTTTAATTGCATCCACTGCTGGATGCATGCCTTCCCATAGAAAGTAAATTTAGCCTAAAAGCACCACGCTGACTATTGCGGGCTGGTGACAGCTTAACGTGAATACCGAACCACCTTCTTAGCAAAGCTTTTAAAATGTCTTGTCTGACGCTATCTTCGCCTAAAGTTACACAGATTCAAGGTAGGATTTTGGCTTTACTTTGATTTATCGATCAAAAAGAAATAACAGGTCGAAAGTTGGAAGTTTCATATGAACCATCTTCGGTAAAACTGGGTCTAGCGAATTCTACTGAAATGACAATTAATGCCATCTAACGTCCCTCCGCAAATTTAATTCTATCTCAGGCTTTGTATTACATAACTGAATGGTGAGACCATCATTTTGTTTTTATTGGAAAAACCATTTTGTTTGCTATGGTTGGCTAACACTGTGTAGAACAGTGTGCTAGGAATCCATTTTGGCGAAGTATTACCTTAGAAAAAATTGAGATAATATTAGGCTGTCTCATGTCAATCTTCTGTGTACGGTATCATTGAAGGAAACAAACACTTCAACTAGCCCAGACTATGAAGCTTGGCTACGGTTACGAATGTTACTTTTTCGGCTCGCCGCTCGTGCAATAAAGAAGGACAGTTTAAGGTGAGAGTAATATTGAATTAGTAAAGGCGTCCACATAATCGAAGGAGTAGGTTTGAGAACACGAGGCAAGCCATTCTGTAGGTATAGGAAATATGTGGACGTCATTATTGTACATTGAAAAAAAAATGTTGCTCTGAACGCAGGATCGAGCCCGGTTTTTCGTGGCGGAAGGCCAGCACACTGCCACTGAGCCAACCCTTTCCAACTGAACCAGCGATCCTACGATTTGAAGGGGAAGTGTCTCCCAAAAAGGAACTAAATAATTGCTTACCTAAGCGTCATTTGGTAGACTGTAATTGAGTGGGGGCCATTCACAAATTACAAACGCTCTACAGGGAGGAGGATGAGTCTGACAAAAGCGTACGCTTCATAAAGTTTTTAATTTTTCTCCATACTATCTGGCAACAGGCGTGCAAGGGGGAGGGGTCTAAAATTCATTGTTTTGAGCGTGCGTACCCCCTTTGTGGGTCTAAAAAAGAATCGTTATATTGTCTACGTAAAATGCGCTCTCAAACGAAAATATAGAAGATTCATAGACAAAAATTGTATTTCTTTTTTCAAACATAATAAAATACGGGCCTCCGTGCCTCATTATTACCGTCAATGAGCGTTGCAATACAAACATCGTCAAATCGAATCTGTAACATTTTGGATGTCTCTTTCCCTTTCAGCGAATATCATTACGTTTTCATACATGTCTCTGATCAAAAGCGATGTCATGAAGAATAAAAAAATCGTTCCGAGAAAGAAAAAAACATTTCAAACTTTCGTCTATTGCCATATTACAACATCCATACTAACCAGTACAGCAGCTGATATGTTTAAATACTTCAGCAACGATTAAAATCCAGTTGATTTTGCAAGAAAAATTCAATTTAGCTACTCAGCATTGTTCGGTGGAATTATGTCATTTCCATTACAGAATTGGTTAACCTTGAATTTTTGGGTGGTTGGAGCAAGAAATTATGGGTGATAATTTTGGAGTGTTTCGGTTAGTTTGATGGAAATTGTTCGTTTGCAAATGTAAATAACCTTTTCAACTTAAACTTTATGGATGAAACAATGGTCACATTTCACCTCGAAACTCTTAACAATGTGTCGCTCAATTTTCCAACTGAAGTCTTCCAATGAGATATGACATGCACTCACTTCCGTTTAATGAATGCGAGTGTTCCATTGATGCGGATAGCATTTTCCAATTTCCTTTTGCGGTGTAAATATTGTACGATTTAAAAATAAATTCCTTTCATTCGGCGGGAAGCCAGGGGAACGTACATTTCACATTACATCGGCCTACGGTCTGTGTGTGTGTATACGTAGAGGCTCCTGTCTGTATTATTTATGCATAATCGAAAGACACTCGATGATATATCCCTCCTTATTCCATGTTACGATCCATATAAAGCCACAATGAAATTGCCTTTGATCCTTTATTCCTGTTTTGTTCATCCCAGAGGATATAGATTTGAAAAATTCCATCTATGTATGTGGAATGTGTACGTTTTCCTTAGTTTTTATTATTTGAGCATGAGCATAAAATATAAAATAAAGGAAAAAAAAATATGAGAAAATGCGATTCAAAGTTAAGAATGGCATGGAAGAAATATTTCAGGTTTTTTTGCTTGCGAAATATTTATCAGATGTGTGCTCGCTTGCCGTTCGCAATGTGACCAAAAAATCAATAATTTTTTCAGCGAAATATTTCCTAAAAGTACAATTTGTCATAGTTCCATTTTTGGAAATCATTCAATTTCGCGTTCCATCATTCGACGTGTATTTTTTGATTTGAAAAAAATTACCAGGACCGAACTGGTCATTGGGGCTAATTGGGCAAATCTAGATCTGTGTCCTGTGTGAATCTTAAGTCAATCTCAATCTATTTCAAATCGGTTTTTTCGAGTAGCTCGACTTGGGCTGGCTATTTGGGCTTTAACTTCCAAGCTCGGAACACAATTTTGACAAACTTTTCCTTCTCGAATGGTTGTACTTTTCATTTGCAAAAAATGTGTGTGCAAAAATTTTCCTGGTTTTCTATTCATTGTGACTTTCAGGGCCAGCGTTTAAATTTTAAATTAAATTCATGGCCGTTCTGCGTTTTTCATTGATCGTTTTACAGGTCTCGCATTCGCAATTTCCTCCTTCTCTTCTTGTGTTAGCCCGAATCGCTTTTGTTGCTGTCACAATTGGCAGGCCCAACTGTGCTTCGGTCTTCCCCATCAATTCATTTTAGGTATGTCTATCGAAAGAACTTTTCTTGCCACATTGCTTTCATCGTGGGAGCAGTCTTCTGTAGACTTCAGCAAACCATTCGTTTCTTTCGCTTTTGACTTTGTCGACGATGGTTTCTTTTATGTTTAGAGTGTCTCGAATATGTTGACTAAAAATGTGATCCAACTTTGTGACGTCAAGGGACATTTTCATCTCTGCTGTTGTTAGATCTATTCCATACTTTTCATACATAGTCCAGCATTTTGAACCATAAGTGAGTCTAGTCGGTCATACCACCTTTGAGTAGATTTTGCCCTTGAGTTTTGGTGGCATACGCTTGTCGCACAATTCTCCTGAATTCTGTCACCTAGGCCAGCCGACACTGATCTTATGATTCACACCATCGTCACAATTTCACATCTTGTTGATTACCGATTCAAGATACTTGAAGTTGGTGCATCTCGGCATGACGTTCCCGTTGACCATTATGTCTGGCGATGTGGCTTGTGGGTCACTAAATGGCACGAACATGTATTCGACTCACTAATTTTTAACCGATGATCTTCGAGGATACTCTTCAATTTGCCAAATACTTCTTGGGGCTTTGCTGCTCTCTCGCTTGCTAGGCCAACGTCGTCAGAGAGTACGCTCAGCAGGAGTTCTTGCATTAACTCGGATGTAAGAAAGTTAATGAGTATGTTAAAGAGTAATGAGCTGCCGGTATGCGAGAAATATCAACTAGACCTCGAAAATAGCACTAATTTGACCATATCTCTAGATCCGCTCGATTGATCTTGCTCATCATCGAACATAAACTCACATTTGTGGAAACAAATCGAGGAAAAAAGTCCCATCGAGATTGGTTTTGTTTTACTCAAGTTGATGACGTTCAAACCTAGAACGACATGCGGACATTCTTTTATTACTGATTTGGGGTGACCATCAGAGAAGGTTTGCCCTTACTCACTGAGTAATACTCAGGTATTCGAAATCAACGTGTTACAAACGTTAGAGTTAAATCATAACTCTTCCGTACTTTATACGGGTCTAAAAGGTGGATATATAAAGCATTACTTGACTTGACCTGATTAATCTTGATGTCTCATCATTATAATATTGCTAAATACAGAATGGGAACATTCGTTGGAGAATTCTATGAAAAATTAATGCGCGTCGAATAGTCTGACGCAAATTTTTTTCTTTGAAACTATTAAAAACACCGTCAGACTATTCAAAACGAGTTCCGAAATGAATGACATTGCATTTTACATGACCAATTCTCTTTCTGTATTTTCCTATGGAAGTATTTAGTGTTAAAGCAGCCGTGTTCTCAAAAATTAATCGATTCAGAAAGGAAATTATCGATAGTGGTGACACCAAATCAAAGACATTTGTAGTCTTAGTTTGACGGATATTTTCCGTACCAGTCTGACAGCGGCAATAAATACTGGCCTTTGAAAATTTTATGTCCATCTTGAGCGTGTCTAAGGCAGTTTGGTTTGAATAGATGCTAAAATTCCAGTAAATTGAATTTCTATTCAATTTCTCACATGAATGAATATTCCGTAATTCGTTCAATTAGAGGCCAAATATTCATCTGCTCATAATGGTCAGCATTCGAAAAAGAAACCTTTGTCTAATAATCAGATTTAAATATTTACCGTGCTTTTAGCATACGCTTACGTTACACATTTCTCTTTCGCTTAAGTGTTATTTCCTTCCCTTACCTCAAACGAAACTCTGCCTTGTGACTGGAAGAAATTCACTCATTTGCATAGTTTGAGGAATTTAAAGTTTCAGGAATTCTTTGAAACAAGACTCGGTGTAGATACGTTTTCATGTCAGGGTATTTATATATCTCTACGACATTATGTGGCTTTAAGGTTACACCGAAACTGCATTCAGTGTGGTGAAGAAAGGGTATTAGAATCCCATTGTAAAGGCATGGCAATTAGAAATAATTTATGGTTCTCGTATTCATAGTTTTAAAGTATTTTCTAAAGTTGGGGCATGTACAATGAATGTTGTGACAGAAGAACCAAAAGTAGAATTTTTGTTGAATACTCCCCTTTCTTTAACGTATACGGACATTAATCAGTCCCTTACATTACAAAGCGCAATCAAACGCGTCCACAATGGTATCCAGTGAGTACTCTGAAATAAAACAACGGCAAATATTTGAAAAACATTCCGATCTTCATCCAACGACAAAAAAATCATTTCAATTAAAGTTGCGAACAATGTTTTCTCCGCTGTCTAACTGAACCGAGGAGGGTTGCAATTTTATGATATGGAAACTAGCTGAAAATTGTCGTTCAAGTTCTCTGTACAATATGGACAAAATGTTGTATAACAAAGTAGGAGAAATTAATCATTCGCCAATTTTAATGTTCGTATACCCTTTTAGGCTAAACAATTTTGAAAACAAGCGAACTTTTCATTGCGGCTTTTGAATTTGAAAGATATTTTCATTTAGCCGAGAGGAAGATATTTTCGAGGATATTTTTCAATCAAATTTGTTGAATTTACGAAACCAAGACTCGTGAGCCTAAATCAGTTGGGCATTTGTCAGTGTTTATAAATATGAGACGTAGTAGATATGTTAACGAATGCAGATCTATCAAAAGCCACGTCGGACTTTCTACTAAAAGGACGCTTGAACCTAGTAAAAAGCGAACATTTTAGTCTGAATAGGCGTCATTGAACGGAGTTCCGTGTATACCTAGCTTGTAGCGCTAATATACTGACGTAGTCCTAGCACCTACGCAAACACATTCATAGTGTAAATTGCGCATAGCGCGATTTTTAAAATCCCGGACCAAGCACATCTCAAAAAAGTTCATTCTGCTCTAAGTTAGCAACTTCAATCCAGGGCAATAAATCCATTTTCTACTCCTTATTCTACTGGCAAAACTATGAGACTTTCCCGTTATTTGTTTTGTTGTGTGAATTATTTCAGAGATTAATAATTAGAGCATTAACCATTAAAAAATGCGGTGTTGCAGTGTCGTGTCTCAAGTGTATTTTTGAACAACAAGCAAAAAACAAGCTGTTAATGTGTCGTAGACCAATTGTGGTAAAAATTCCCTCAGCCGAAATCATTGCGATTGATGTCTGGAATGTCCTCCAGCTTGGGTTGATTAAATCATTGGTTTCCACTGGATCAAATGAATTTAAAATGATTTTTGGTGTGAGGCTATGGGATCGTACATAAATGACGTCACGCTTTTTCAGTGCTGTGGTGTGTCCTACCCTCCAATTAAATCACGTAAATAGGAAGTAGGATCCACTGTTGACTAAAAAAAAAGAAAATTTGTAGAGATTTATTTATTTACTTCATTTCGTCAATGGCTTACGCCCCCTGACTACTTACAATATCAAAGCTCGTCGCATAAGAAAAGTCAATTGAACAGTCAAAAACAATCCGTAATAAAACAAAAATCGCAATGACATCGACAGCTCGAGGTACAATTAAGAATAGGCAGGCGGTAGTTCCAGTGAGCCACCTGAAAGAAGCGGGCTAGCGTTAATGGTCGACGAAATCAGCTTGACCTTGCACAAGTCGTTGAGGCTTGGAGCTCACATCCTAAGGTCGTGAGACCAGATAAAACTGATCATCGAAAGCCATCAGTTCAAGTT
>JANTFA010159672.1:0-10449 GCA_026413405.1 Phytosciara flavipes
AGAAATAATACAAAAAAGTGATATGGCCACTTTGACAGAAAAATTGACAATTGACAATGAGTAACTCCATCTATCGGTAACAACAAGAATCAGTACATTCGAAATAAGCGGGAACATTTGAACATCACCAGCTGTACAATGGGCCCAACGGTGGCCTCCGTACGAATCTTAATCCGGTAAGATGGCTGGACTTAATAAAAAAAAAGCAGTTTCAACAGGGAGTTTGAATGGAATGATTTTAAGATGCAGTGCAGTTTTAAGATGTATGTTCTCTATAGACAGCTATATGCCATGCACTACTCGTACGGGTCATCCTTACGTTTAGCTTCCATTTTCACTCACATCATTCCTAGAGAGTAAATGGTTTGATGGGATGGTTGGTTGAATTCCATTTCAATGAATGTTCAATTTCCGGATAGGAAGAAATTTGTAAAATAATTTCAGAATTGGTAATGATTCAGACGTGACTATTCACAGGCGTCAGCGAATCGTCATAATATTTTAGTTGTTGTAAATATCTGGCGTCTGCATGCAAATATGGTACTCGTTATGCATCTGTGAATAATATCATCAAAAAATCATCATTTGAATTGAAAACCCAAATATACCATCAATTACGGACGGCTACACTGCTATACACCATCTGTTATCGGCAAGGACAGCAAAAATTAAATGAAAATTTCAGGCTCATTCTGTCATATAAAGCCAGATTCATGTTCAAAGAGTTGAAGTAAAAGATTTGGAATCACGGTTTTGAAAACTCTTTGATCAACAGAAGTAATAGATTCGATTAAAATATATTTCCTATGCTGGCAGTCTGTAACAGGCTTCGCAAGCCGCAGAAAATATTGAACACCCCACAAAAAGCCAATCAACAAAAACAATAAAATTCCGATATTCAAAACATTCCTAATATACCAATTGTGGATTTCGTCTGATTCTAATTGCTTTTCGCTCTTTAGAATTTTAATCTCATTTTGAATTGTACACACAACGACGATACAATATATCGCTTTACATCAATAACATATACGACGAAGCAAATATTTTCTCACTTCCTTTTCTTTGAACAGACCAAAAAATTGTGTGAATAAAAATATTGTTAGTCATAGCCCATGTACCAATAGTCACTGCATATCACAATATTGTGTATTTATACAGAGAGACTAACACTACACATAAAATATCGTACATCAACTAACCTACGTATGATTTCTGCAAGATTGTATATTGTGGAACAGTGCTGAATGTTTCTTTAGTTGCGGATATACCGGCATTTTGAGCACTTCGACAGTTTTGTTGTTCAAAATTTTTAATTTTTTTCTTAATTACTCATCGTCATAACTAGTGCATCTAGAGAAATTTTTGACAAATTGTAATAGACAGAGTGATTGGTGTGATATTTATTGTGATACTTTGTATGTGTGCTGCTAATTCAACATTAGCATTTCGCTATCGATTAGTAGATTAGTCGCCCGTCTAATTAATTTATTTGATGAAAACAAAACGATCAGATGATCAAAACATTTATTTTTAACATTTTATTGCCAAGCTGGATTTTTCTTGTTTCTTCGAATTTTTATCGATAGAATCTTGTTGCGCTATAAAACAAGCGGTGTATCTAGATTCATATGCCCACATTATGTAAAAATTCATTTTTATTACATTTCGATCGTAAGATCTCTTCTCTCTCTCTGTCTCTCACTCGATCTCAATCTCCATTCCGGATTCATAACAGCCAAAAAAAAATCCACAAATTTTGTGTGTGTGAAACTTCTAAAGAAAAACAAACTCACGATTCTACATTCGTACGCACAACAACTAGCAGTCAGTACATTTACCCATGGACAATGAACAATGAAACTACACAATTACGATCTATTATATTCCCATATATGAATCGAAGACCTGAAGTTTAAAGAAAAAAAAAATCCCCCGAGCATCTAGGTAGTGCTTTATATTACGTGGCATTGATGGACTTAACGGCAACCAAACAAAAAAAATGAATTCATCCAACACACACTCTTGCTTGGAAACACTTTCTCACAAGAATGGCTGAGTTATAGAAAACGAAGAAACAAAACAACGAAAATTTTTTTGAGTTTTGTTCCATAAATTAAAACTGCCTTGATCCACGAATATAATGTACCTTGAGTGTGTCATAATACAACTCTGAACAATTTAATTTTTATTGTAGCGTAATGTAAACAACAGAGCACCTCCATTACTAATTCCCTGGCAAACATGTTAGATTATAGCAGTCTTTTCCGTTTACCTCTACCAACAATGTTCTTGCATTTTGTTTTTATCTCTCGACACACTGTTGTGGTGACACATTCTATTTTCGGTTTATAATCATTCCGTTGAATAAAATATGACAATGCAAATGCAAATAATTTTCTGTCTTTTTCTTCCAAAAAACGTTACGCAGCCGAATTGAGAGTACTCTCGTATCGGGGGGAGTTTTGTTTTTCGGTTCGCTTGGATAAATCCAAGTAAGGTCCGCTTGAAAAAGAAAACCTTGTGATCTCGTTCGTCATTTGGACTCGTTTATTCATTCCGATAGCGGATGATTTTGACGTCATTTTTTATGCAGACGTGACCTTAAAACTGTTGAATTGTTGACTTTCTTCTCTGCAATTCCATGGTGCTAATTAATTAAGAAAATTGTAGCACTGACACTGACTGGTTTGTCACATTGACCGATCAGATTAACTGTAATTTTTTGGGATTTTTTCTCAATGAATCATCGGAAAAAAATTAAAATTAAAAACTCGCTCGTTTCTGATTATCCGAATGGTGATGCCATATTAACGACAACTTATTACAACCGTATCCATCGACGAGCACTGTAGTTTCCGTTTTACAGACGACAAGCATATCACCACATTGATGACTGACGAGTCTGTTACTCATTTCTATATGTTATGGATTTGTATATCTTTTCAAGTCGTAAATGTTAAGTGCGTTTTACAGTGGAACAAGCGAACTTTCGAACACTTGATACCATAAAACTATTCGACTATTCGGCACAGGCCGCTTGAAAGTTGAACATAGCAATATGACCCCCTACGAAAATGATCCATTACATGATGGAACATTTTTGGTTTACTTTCCATCAATTTTTCGCATGTGTCGGACAATAAACCAGACTACATTGGATGCTGCTGCGTAATTCATTAATTCGGAAACAATTTTATGACAAGAGCAAACTCACTTGTGGGTTTTTGAGCAACTTGCTTCGGTAACTGTTTTTCGAAACAGTATGGTTGCTTAGCTCGCCTTCGGCTCGGATGTGCAAACTATGAATTTGTTGAAAATACCGAAGCTTGTTGCTCAAAAACATACCTGCGAGTTTGCTTTTATCATAAAATGGTTCCCTCGTGTAACGAATTACTTTATAGCATTCATTGTAGTCTGGCTTACTGTCTGTCATGTGCAAAAGTTGAATTTAACATAAAAATTCATGAGAAATGAACCAAAAATGCTCCAACATGTAATGGAACATTTTCGGAGGGGCACATTGCTATGTAATGTTCAATTTTCGCTTGGGGTAGACAGTAAATACTCGTGCTGGAAAACCCCATCCACTTTAGACAACATTTCGTTTATAATATGATGATAATATGGTCTCGACTACTATACTTCACGAACTTTTTACTCCATCGTTACTCAAGACACTGTTTGACTGTCTTAATAGCACTAGATTACTTGTTTGGGAATTTTTTGTTTAGCATAGAAACTGAGACGCGAACTATATCCTTTAGGTCCAGTGTCCGCTGAGCTCTTTCCATATAGTACTTCCTAGACTCTCTGTTTCAGTAAATTCAACTGATCAGGATGATCAAGTCGAGTTTTCTTGAATCAGCGAATTTTAAGTGGAAAAAGTTCAAATAATAACGCCAGAGTTCAAAGTTGAGACAAGTGCCGTTTCCTCATTTTCTCACTCTACCTCTCTTCACAAAAAATCTACGATTTTCAAATCATTGAATCGTAGGTATTTTCAACTCATTTTGGGTAAATCAAAAATGATAACGACTCAACTTTACATGGCAGCAAATTAACTAATTAGTTTCAGTGGTTCGTCAGTCAGAACGAAATCATTCAGGTGGTTCGAGCATACTCACTTTTTTCGGCATTTACGTTTACATTTACACTGTAACGTTTCAGCGGAAAATGTTAACCGAACTCCTAAGGTGATATTATAATGTGCTAATGGCAACTGATTTATTATAGCAAGAATTTCGTTTTCTGTTTCAATGTTGATCAAGATTCATTTTAAATCATTTTTAATTAGCACGTATGCTGGGGCACTGTCGATTAATGACTACAATGCAAGGTTGGGTGAGTGTTCATTGAAACTGAACAAGGGGAGGGATGGTAACAATGTTGGCGATTAGCTTGAAAACTACTAATAATTCTTGGAAGGCATAAATAGACAACTCCTAAACGAAGGAAAATCTTTTCGTTCCAATTCTTTGATATAAAAAAATTGAATTTTACAATATTGGTGCTGTTCACAAATTACGCACGCTCTACAGGGGAAGATTCGACAATCATTTTTGCAATTTTCTCCATGGCGTGCAAGAAGGAATGGGAGGGGATCTCTAATTCGTAGTGTGCGTAATTTGTGAAAGTCCCCTTTGTTCTACATAAAGTTCCTGACTGCTAGTCGAACTCATCGTGTTACATTGTCCATGATAAAGCGTGATTTTGATTCTAAGTCTCTAAGAAGCAAAATTCGTAAGCTGAAGTTGAATTTTGATAACCTTTCTTCAAATACATCCATGTGCTCCATAAAAGTGCATGAGATAGACAACAACACACTCCCATAATGTCATTCGTTTGGATTATAGCCAAAACATAAGAATTTCGCACACACGAAAACTTTTATTATTTTTGTTGATACGAAGCGATTTTCTTTTTCGTGGCGAAAGTCAGTCAAAGCAAAAAAGTGACCTCGAACAATACTCAGACGAACTTTTTTTTTTGTTTTCTGCTCAATCATCTGATCGATTTTGTTTTCCGAAGAGCGACAAATAGGAAAAAATAAAAACAGAAACAGTCAGAATGGATGAAGAGGCAATGTGGAAAGGCATTTATGAGAAGATGCAGGAAGAGAAAAACAAACCCCCAACGGAACACCAAACACAGTATGTATTGAACTCATTCATTTGATTATTTGAAAGAAACCAGAGTTGTACACACTCAATGTGTGCGATTACTCTTTGTGGTGGACAGCGAAATTGATACCTTCGCTTAATATTTTGCAATTGTTTCGCGTGTGTATGTTTTCCCGGTGATCATTTGGAATACTAAAACATTAATTTGTGTCTGGGAAGATAAACAATACGTTACGTTACGTCATTCTGTCAAATTTACATTGTGGCATAATATCAGATTACAGCAGAGGCCATGTAAATAGCCTATTACAGAAGTGCAAAACTTCAAGCCGAAGGTGAAGTGCCGTCTTTGAAGCTATGCTCCCGAGTGAGGTTTTAACCGGCTATTTAAAAGAATACGAAAACAGACTCAATCACTCTTCGAATTTCGCTTCCAAATCGACGAAATTTTGTAGGTGACAGTTCTGTAATGATGAATACATCGACTAACAGGTCTGTTCGATCGTACGGTGAAAGCAAACATAAAAGCAAACATAACCGCAACTTAACATATTCACTTTTTCAAAACTTCAAAGTGAGGTTAGATTGGCTTCTCTTTGGATGACGATTGACATTTATAACGATCTTGAAACAGACCTATCTTCACTGTGAGTATCTAATTCTTGTAAATTCAACGTATCGCTCGAAACGCGTTAGCAGTAGATACCCAATTATTCCCCGTGTGTAGTATATGCTGTTTTACGAGCGAGGTAAAGGGTTTTGACTCGTGAGGAAATAGCCTCATTACATCCCTTGCTTCTACATCTTACGCTTCTACAGGAATACTGGTACTACCTTGAAGGGAGATTATATCACCTGCCTTCGGCACGAGACACTTCCCATGCATATCAAGAGTGTAACGATCTGGTATCTCCTCTTGATAGATTTAAAGTCAGTTGTCATAGTTGTTGATTGTTAAATGGATAAAGAGGACGTGTGCCATTAGTGATTTATAAGAAAAATGTCCCTTCTCTGCATTTAACTGTTCATATTCAAGATGACATGAATCAGAAATCTGAGAAAATCGAACAAGCTTCCAGGTCAGGTCGTCAGGTGTAAAGAAGTTTGAAAATCTGAAGATCTTCGATTGAATCTAACATCTGAAAAGTTCCTACCGACCAAGTTTAAGTGAAAAATGGCAGGTCACAGTGTGACAGTAGTGATATACATTCCAACTGTGTTTTTTTCGAAGCAAAACAATATTCGGCGAAACGATTGATCTCACTGCCGAACCTTAGCTTAGAACCTTAGTTCCGATTCATCCCATCACTCCTATCTACTAAACGTTCTAGATGATGCATATGGGTTGGAATTCGTAGTTCAAGAACGCCCACGTAATAGCTTCCTCAACGTTACCCTTTTCCTTAAAGACCTAACTTCAATTTGGCTTAAAATAAAATGTTTGTGGAATGGATATGTGCAACTTACGTTGCCTTTAATTAAATATGTCTGAATTTCATTCATGACAGAGTCTTTTACACTTAACATTTTTGTAATCTCAATGATAACACATAAATTGGAAGACAATTTTGACACTCAAGAGTGACAACACGAATTCTTCAGGCGATTAGGGGAACAAGGGTTCTCCGAACTAAATGAATGCTAGCTCGTTAGATTTGTCTCTTTATTTCCTTAACGGAAATATTCGTGTTGTCGCTCTGAATGCCATTCAATTGATTAACGCTAATATCTATAATAATGGAAGACGTCGTCGTGGGCACTTCAAAATGCTGGACTCAAACAATTTTATTCCAAATTACCCAAAGACAAATATTTCATTTCAACATAATCATCAATTCCATGCTTTGAGCCTTCCCTACCAATACCAGATTCTTTTACTCCGCCGAAGGCAGCCTCAGCAGCGGATATAGCTCCGTCATTGATGCCAACCATACCAACTTCTAATCTTCGCGCAACTCGAAACACTTGACTCAAATTCTCGCTGAAGAAATAGCCGGCCAATCCACGACGTGTATCGTTGGCAATTTGCAATGCTTCCTCTTCGGTTTTAAATTTCATAATCGACGCAACCGGTCCGAATATTTCTTCAGTGTACAGACGCATATCCGGTTGAATGTTTGTCAGAATGGTTGGTGCGTAATACAGTGGGCCCTTGTCGGGTAGCTCTTTACCGCCCACAACGACTTTAGCTCCTTTCGACACACCGTCAGCCACGATCGAACTGACCTTCTTCAGTTGAGCATCATTCACCAACGGTCCGATCTGAACATTGCTTTCTTTTCCGTCCCCAACGACGAGGGCATTCACGGCGATTGTTAGTTTAGCTACGAATTCATCGAATACACTTTCCTGCACCAGAAAACGATTTGCTGATGTGCATGTCTGGCCGCAATTTCGGAATTTCGTTGCCATGGCCCCGATAACAGCTTTGTTCAGATCAGCACTTTCGAATACGATGAACGGTGCATTACCGCCCAGCTCGAGACCTACACGCTTGATACCGGTGGCACATTTCTCATATAAAAGTCGGCCAACTTCAGTCGATCCAGTGAATGATATGCCAGCAATTAACGGACTTCTGCACAGTAGGTCACCAACCGAAGGTGCATTCGAACGACTGCATGTAACGACATTAACAACTCCCTTCGGGAAACCGGCTTCATCGGCTAGTTTTGCTAGAGCTAAGCAAGTGAGTGGAGTGTCCTCAGCCGGTTTTATGACAACCGTGCAACCTGTCAAAATATGTCTGGATCAGTAACGATTCGTTAGATGAAAAACAATTCAGATGAATTACCAGCAGCCAGAGCAGCAGCTGCTTTCCTTGTAATCATGGCATGGGGAAAGTTCCACGGTGTTATCAAAGCTGCGACACCGATTGGCTCCCGTGTGATGAAAATTTTCTTTTGTGGATTAGGACTGGGCACAATTTCTCCATAAATGCGACGTGCCTCTTCAGCAAACCATTCCACGAACGAATTACCATAAGCAATTTCTCCCAACGATTCGGTTATCGGTTTTCCAGATTCAGCTGTCATTATGCTGGCAATGTCCTGCTTATTCACTTCGAGCAGGTGCAACCATTTCTATGGAAAAATCAATGGAAAATATCAAGCAAATTTTGAAGGTGGAATACACACATCGACATGCCGATTACCTTGAGTAAATTGGAGCGATCTTTAGCTGTGAGGTTGTACCATTCCTTTGAATAGAATGCTTTACTGGCTGAATCAATGGCCCGCTGGGTATCACTGGCATCCATATCCGGTACATTTCCAACGATACTGCCATTGACCGGATTCAGAACGGCCAGTTCCTTTTTCGAACTAGCCGAAACCCAATCACCATTCACCAATGTTTTGTTGAGAAGTAGATGCATGTTACGTGAATGGAATAAATGTGTTGTCGTCGAACCAACAGCCAATCTCGCCAAGCAATGATTCAACATTTTTCCTTTGGTTGTATGTTTATCAGACAACTTAGCACACAAATATAAAACACAGAAACTTCAGCGAATCGAAAATAACTCGAAATTTCTTCTTTTTATCACGAAAAAAAAACCTTTTTTTTGTGTACCTCGCACTGACACTATCAAATCGAAATTATTATTATCAAAACAAGCACAGGAGAACCACTCTCGGACGATTGTGGTCGGTATGATGTGTATTTTGCGCAAAATCGTCCAACCATACGGAATGGTCTATCACATTGCTCTCAAATAAACATTGTAGGAAAATGTATGCGGCAAAGTCAAATAAATTAAAATTAAATTGATGAATTGACTTGCTTTTTTGATTGTTACTGGGTCTAAAATGGTAAAAGATATTCTGTGTGTGTTTGTACCGGCTAGATCTGAATGTTTACATATTTCTGATTGTCGATGACAATGTAAATTCCTGTTATCAATGGGACAGTATTCCATGGACCGAGAATTTACAAACAATTGAGTCCATTGAGTTCAATTTGTAAACACAATCTTTGGACTGCTCTCTATCATTCAACTGTAAAAATGCAAAGTCTAAAAGATTCTAATCTTATTCCATAACATAACCAACCGACCAACATCATCGGCCGGGTATTATCATGCAACTCTTTTCGATGGTCGGGTAGCGTGTTTTTCTGCAGAAATATTTGTAGACCTGCGCGTTGCAATCGAAATGAATTTTGAGTTATTACGTAAACGAACAGAGATAGTCATATAGAGGTTCACATTTTGGATCGTTTATGGTGAACAGAGTTTCAGATATAAATACGAGTCGCATACACGTTGAATGGTCTAGATTTTGTTGGAATATTTAAATTAGAATTATAGATCGTAAATTGATCGTAAGCCCAAACAGTCTCAATGATTGAGAGACTGTATGGAAAAGCAATGGATATTTTAGCATACTGCAGAGCACAGTTGTTTGCACTTCAATTTATCAATTTTAATTATGAGTCGATAAACGCTCTGTATCTTAGCTCTAATAAAGCAATGAGATTAGAGGATGGTTTTGGAAGATAACAAGACGTTGTTAGAGTCAGATAAAACACATAAATAGAATGGGTAAGAATTCCTTGGTATGGCGGGTTTTTCTACACATAAACCAACATCGTGAAGATAAGATGAGAGATTTACAAATTTTAATAGATAAATTGTCGATAACGACCAAATTCAATTAGCCCAATAGCGAATGGGAGTTTTGACAAGCTATTTTTAAGAAAAGATTATTCTAAGCAAAAAATTGTTTTGCGGATGGTTCCAAATAGCCTCGATTTTTGAACCCGTACGAATAACGAGGGTCTTATGCTTTCACTCTTACGTTTGGAACACGTCAAATTCGAACCCCTGAGTAAGGGAGATCCTCTTGTGGTCACCCAGAGGTGCCAAGTTCAGCAATAAGAAAAGTCTGTTCACCTGTTAACGAATAACCTGAGTAAATCGATACCAATTTTCCTTGATTTGTATTCAAAAATGATAGTTTAAGCTCGAAGATGAGCGAATTCGGTAGAGCCGAACTGCAGTTATGGTCGACTTAGTGCTATTTTTGAGGTCTAGTAACTAGACTCAAGTTTAGGTTTCTCGCATGCATTACCGGCAGTGTTGCTCGTTCAAAATTGTTAGATGACTAAGTGGCATTGACTACACCAATCAGTAAGTCAAGCTACTCGGTCATTTTAGATTTATCAGGTCGGGACGATCACCAGAGAAGAGAAGATAGAGTTTTTCTTGTCGATATCTCGAGTAAATTTCATCCGATTTTCAAGAACTCTTTTTAGTTCAGAAAGCAAATTCAACTTGATTTTGGTGAATGTTTTTTAGAGTTTAATTATCGAATTAGACTTCGTA
>JANTFA010159683.1:0-10449 GCA_026413405.1 Phytosciara flavipes
CTCTCTCATTTTTCAACCAATAGAAATCCTTAACGGCGCTCTCAACGGAGTACTTTTTCTGAGTGGAAACCAGGGCTAATACATCATCAATGGACCATCATCGGCTTCATTGCTATCGAGAAAATCTCAGAAGCTAAGTCAAATCTCCATCGTAATTTATGTTCAGTCCAATCACAGTACATCCGATAAGCAGTAACAATAGTTGCCAGAGTTGTGGTTAATGTTCTCATGTAACATTTAAATATTTATCATTATCTAAATCGTTGACTTTGTCGTTTTTCCTCGATGATTTATTAGAGACATTTCATTTACATTATTATTTGTGGGGATGAGTATTGACAGAGCAGTCATTATTACATTTTTTGACTCATCTAATCGCCATATCGGATCTTCGAATTGAATGTTAACTAATAATATGAATTGCATGCTACGTAATATTTTCTAATAAGAATAACCTTTGGGTATATGCCATTGGTTGTAAGGAATGTGGGTCAAGCCATTCGTTTCGCTTTACTGCAAAGAATTATTTGTTTCAATTGGAATTCACGACCATCGCTTCGAATACGTACATCGAATCGAATTGACAACAATCAATACCAGTCATTTTAAACATACAATTACATTTGAATTAAATGCTTCGATTACAAGACACGACCTTGGCTAAATGCGCAAGAGATTTTCTTTTAAACTCCCAAGTTTCACGCCGAGTTATTTGTGTGCTTACCTTCAAATATTCAGGCTTAAGATGGTCTCCAGTCATTAGATTGACGAGGTGCAAGTTCAGTTCAACTCCAACAGCTTTGGCTGTCATCAAGACAGAACGGCATGGGGCAGAGCCAGGCAAGTAGTACAAATCGATACTCATTCTTTTACAATTTTAGATTACCTGAAAAGCAAAAAACAAAAACAAACGTTAAATGAGAGACCGGAATAGTAAGTGGCTGTAGTTGGAACGTATAAATGACATTATAGAGGGAAAGAACGATGCGTTAAGGTCGGTTTGATTCAAATTACAGGTATACTACTCAAACTACGACAGAAACGGAACACCGCAAAATGTGTTTACAACTATGAAGCCCTAGATTTGACTCTTAGCATATACTGGCTGTAGGCATGAACACTCTTATTTGGAACGTCAAAAAGCCTCATATTAAATTTTCATAAGTGTATGCGTTTACGTGCGCATGTGTTGAATGTTTTTACTCACACAAAATAAACATGATCCCTGTCTGTATGTGAGAAATTCAAGGCAAATTTTGACTTCATAAGCCTCCGAAAAATCCTTATATTCATGCTAGAAGAAGCAGTGATATGCTCTTATGGTTAAAACAACGCGTAATGTCACATCGCAATCGTCTAAATGTAGGAGTTCGAGGTCATTTCACACAACATGGGTCTGTTATGCCAGAAAATTCCTCTCTTAAATTAAACATCATTATAACTGACATACTAAAATCACTCGACATACGGTCTCGTTAATATATGATTTAGTGTGTATGTTTGTTAACATACTATTCTGCCGTATTCGCATAAGAAACCTAACTTTTTTTTTGAACAATAGAAATTCTTTGTTCGGAAAAAAGTTAAGTTTTTTATGCGAATGACGGCAGTATTAACTAGGATAATTGTGACACACTGGAACTTTGCATTGCATCCTGAAAACTTCTTCACCATTCTATCATCACAACATCAACTCAGAAAATGCGGATATCTTTTGGTTTGAATAGAACAGCCATGTATCAGAGTTGAAGTTTCACAACGACGGCATATCGTTTGATTTTGAGCTACCTGGAAGGTTCTCGTCTCGGTCAAGGTAATTTTGGGCTTCCGGCAACACAACTCGACTAGTATCCAAATTTCAGATTAATAATTTATGTCTTCACGTGTGATGAAAGAGCCGCGATATTATTAATAAATAATTTCAAAACAAGAATGTAAATTCATATTTTCGAAGAACAGGTTCCCATATTTATACCTAGCAGCCCAAATCCAAACCTTATATAATTGGTGGAGCGATGTGATTGCACGTGTTTTTTTTCTCAATTTAAATGGTTCCGTCTGTTACTTTGGTTAATGTCTTTTTTTTGTGTGTAGTAAACGACTTTCACAAAAATGAGATCAGTTACTCTTATATTCTTGTATGCATCAACAATATCTAGACGTTGAATCTTATGCGGCATGTGGGATGCACACCGAAAAATCTACATGAATGTAACACCATTCATTACGGCAATGAAATTGGTAAAAGAATATGGTGAAAAGTGAAAGGAATAAGAAATCGTTTCACATGTTTCGCTCGACATGTTTCTTTTTTCATAAGATTCGAATCTGTATTTACGTGGGATTTGTATGCCCAGATGCCGAACAGGCAAACAAAGTTTTCTTGTCAATCTTTTTTCTCATTCACTAAGTTTGAATACCAGAACCGTTAAAATCAATCATTTTTTTTTGAAGAGCAGGAAATGCGATCTCTTCATAGAATAGATTGCAAAGACAGTTGAGGTATGTGCTAGTTTTCTGAATGCGATGGTTTGTCAGATGATTTCTTGTCAATGGTTCGACGGATTGGCTTATTTATCATTGGTCGAATTACTCATTCTTTTCTGATTGAAAATCACTTGAAACATTTGTCACTTCATAAACACAATATTTGAGCTTTTACGCCGGATGTGTAAGCGTCACGCCCATAGATTAACCAAATATCTCATTCGTTGGTTCAAATTAGTTATGACAAACAGAAATCATGTTTTCAATACTTTATTGCGATAATCCGCAAAACCGGCTAGATTTAACGAAGGATACCATGATCTATGTTCTAGAGGGTCGCACATAAATGACGTCACGCTTTTACAGTGTTGTCATCAGATTAAAATCTGTAATAACTCGACAATTATTCACATTTTTGAGTCAATAGTGTGTCCTACTCATCCATTTAGGAGGTGAAATTGGGGGTCGGACACATCATTGACTCAAAAAAGTGAATTTTTGTCTAGTTAGTAGTGATTTTAATCGGATGTAACTGTGTACAAAAGTTCGTCACTATTTCGCGGTGATTATGGTCGTCGCCAATAATATTGAATTTATGATGACTTAAAAATGGCCTTCTCCTAGGAGTAACCGGAACAAAAATAAAAAGGTTTGCACAAAACAAAACTCGGAATTGTGATCACACCGTAAATGCGCCAAACAATTTAAATTTCAACGTACTCTCATATGTATCACGAACAATCCTAATTAAACACTGCAGTTTCTTGTAAGAATTCCAAGCGGACTCGGGGCGTTCATTATTGCCGACTCATTGTCAAAACAAAAAACCTCTAAGAAATTAATGACACCAGCAAATTACATAACCGAACTAAAAGATAAATTTGACTGGAAACTGAAACTATTGCGATTCAATTTACATGAACTTTTCTCATTGTTTTTGTTTTATTAGATTCAACAAATATTAATCGTCGTAAGCAACTTTTGTAATTTTCAATTTGTACATTTAAATTGATGAAATTGAATTATGATAGATTTTGGAATAGAATTTAAGTCAACGTATCGTACTTACTCTTTACAAAACACGATCAAACAATGACACAATGCACAAGAAGATTGAATAGATATCAACGATATTAATCCGCTGATTACTTACACAAAACTGGCTTGGGACGCTCGTGTAGCCGGCAATTTATATATAGAATTCGGTGTGAGAGAGTTGAATACATTGCCTCCATACAGTTAGTTTGTGTGTACGTTCTTTAAAAAAAAAAAAACATTTTTATGTTGCTCGAAGAGGCACTGAGTATTGAATGCTATAGTTAAAAACCATTGAAGAGGCAATAATGTGACACAAGTCACTGTGTGTAATACTTACCAAACGTCTGATATCCATTTGGGTGACGCATTTTGCATTGAACGACTAAAAGTTTACTCAAACTTTACATAGACGAGTTTGGGCTGTGCCTCATTTCAGTATACAGACTGCCATTTTTCAGAGCCTTATGGCATGGCCTAGGTCGTACCGATTCAGCATCGAAGCCTCATTATTCATTACACGATTGGAATTATACGCATGCCTAGATTTTTTTTAAACATAATTTGGAGCCATGTGGGTCAAAAAGGACGAATTACCTAATTTAATGTTTACTTGTAACATGTAGCAATCCACGACCTTGTTCCGTGTAATGCTCGGAATCACGTCAGGCCGAACTGATTTAGTTTAGGTTGACCTGAACCTGACCAGAAATATTTTCAGGAATGGAAACTTCAGAATCAGGTCAACCAGAGAATTTTCACCAAAAATCGTTTCTTGATCATTTCTTAGAGCATGTTTGACTCATTCGAAAGAGGATCACTAGTACACCAGATAAGGTTACATGAAGGTTGCTCTAAGAAAAGTCTTACTGTTTGCATTATTAGACCTGTACGAAGTACGTAGGTCTAATGCTTTCACTCTTATGTTTGTGACACGTCGAACTCAAATCCCGGAGTAAGAGCAAACCCTATGTGGTCTGCCATCATGATAACTTGAGGTACTGTCCATAAATGATGGATATTTGAATCGTCAATAACTCGATAAATAAATAAATAAACCTTCTAAGTGGGGCATATGACTCTTATGGACAACCAGTGGACTTGCGTCACGGGTACTGTGCTAACATGCGCATATTAATTTATACATAATAACGGAACGAGTGGACTTATGTTAGTGAGTTTGATGTACTTATTTTTTAAAGAACAAAACGTGTTGTCTCTCTGAAACCAGTTGAATTATTAAGAGCCGAATTCCCTTTTGTTTGAGACACGACTTAAATGCACACAGGTGCAACTGACCGATTGACCATTATCCTATATAACAGCCTCATCTGTTATTCATTCTATGAAACGATATTCGTTTAATTCAATTGTTGTTGGATGGATAACTTGGGGTATTCTTTAGCATATTATCAGTCTGGAACGATAGTTAATGTATGGTTGAGATCTAGAATGATGGTTCAGATTGTGAGCCTTTTTTTTTAAGTGAATCTGCCTCTGTCGGACCTATGTTATGGAATTGGTTTTATATGAGCTTCTACATATTTGACGTTCATTAGAATTTCCGGCTCTTGGCTCGAGCATACTTTCTGTTATTTTCAAACGGTGTTTGGGCACATGTAATATGTCTGTGCACGCGCCACGTCTGCTGGACAGCACCTTTCGAATGAAACCACTATCATGTATTTCCATCGACTATAGCGGGAGTTATTCAGGCTGAGGGCTGTCTGGTCCAATGCTTCTTTAATTCCAATAGATTCCAACAGATATGTTCTATGCACTTCACGCAAGTTATCTTCCTTAGAGACGCGTCGGGCTTTTTGTTCTCAGAGCGCTTGAACTTAGTAATTCTACATTTACATTCTACTCGACAGAGGCGTCTCCATGGGAATTTTAAGTGAAAATTCGCAGGGGCTCAGTCGGGATGGCGGGTCCTAGTTTTACTACTTTTGAAATACAGCAAACAGAAATTTCTTTATTTCTAATGTCATGATTTTGAGGTAAAGCTTCGCCTAAAACGAAGAAGACGGAACCAGTACTAGTAGAGGTCCATGGTAGTGCAAAAGGCTAAAAATAGTTCAGTTAATAGTAGAATTCTGAAATTTGGAGCACTGTTTAGCATCGATATTCTGAGTTTAAAACGATTGACAGACCTGACAGACCCCACCCTTTTTCGAAGTTTTCGGTGCAGAGGTCACTTCAACTATGAATTATTGCGAGGCAACTACTGGACCAAAACAATTGAATAATACCTCAATCGAGAGAGGTATACATGGCTCTTGACGGTTCAAAAAGTTTCAAAAATGTATGAAGCCTACGCTTTTGGCAGACCCTCTCCATCATGTGCACCGCGCGTGATTTGTGAATGGTCCCTTAGTTGGCTGACTGCATTTCGCCTCAATGTAACGAAATAGTTGACACATCGGCTGCGTTTGCTCGTTTTGTTCCTTCCGCATCAACAAAACTGGTGAGGTTTCACATCTTTTCTCAAAAAATAATACGAAACAGATTGTCATCGTTATTCGGTATAAACTGTACTCTTATTAGTAGCGCAAACATCAACCATCAACCGAAATTACTTTGTGTGAGTACGGGTATAGCATACTGTGTATGTTACATACAGCAAAAGTTATTACGCTAATTTTGTGGTTTACTTAGCCGAGCATACAGAGAGAAAAAAAAACCGGTGATTAACCATCGTGTTGCGGTAGGGTTTTCTATTACTCAGAATGAGTGATTTGTAAAAATGTAAAAACCAGTTTCTCGAGAATCTTCACGATTTTGCATGTCGGAAACCTTAGGGTGGGCCAAATTTAAGCTTTGATTTGTTTTTCGAAACACCTGACCACTAATTTTTGTGTTAGTAGAGTGAGGATGCAAAAAGCTTACTGGGCCTAGATTGTCCAAAAGATTACCTATTTATCCATTCATTTCATGATTTGAAGATGTATTGTCTGCACAAAAAAACGAAATCTCTCACTGAGAAGTCATGATGGCTGCGAAGGATGACTAACACATAGACCGAATTGATATCTAATTTCATAGAATGTTGATGCCATTTTTCATCATTAAACTATTGTTTCTGGTAGTCAGGCGTTTCGAAGAAAAAATTGAGAAGTAAAATGTGGTCCACCCTAGTAAACATACATTTCGGCTATGTGCAGACTGAAGACCAAAATGCGATCAAATTAATCATCAAATGATACCCAGCAAAACTAGCTGAGAAACGTTTTTTTCTGTTTCATTAGCCCACAAACATTATTTAAATGAACTGCACCCAAACACAAGTACTAAATTTAGTGAATACTGTGCACTAATCAGCCTAAATACACACTATACACTTCCAAAGGTAACAGTGGCCGAGTCGATTTTTTCACTGAAATTGTCAAAAAATGCAGGTGGTCTCTCGTTCATAGCATCTAAAGTACACATCGTGAAGTAAAGTAATGTATGGACGAGTTGTTGACTATGAAACGAGGAGCAAATCATCTGAACATAAAAGCGCTCCCCGAACACAAGTTTCGAAGATATGAGGTGGTTTTTTGTGATGAAATTTCAAATTTTTCTTCAAATTTTTTGAATTTCTCTGCAAAGGATCTTCGAAACTTGTGGTCGGAGAGCGCTTCTGTGTTCAGATGATTTGCTCCTCGTTTCATAATCAACAACTCGTTCATACATCACTTTACTCCACTATATGTACTTTAGATGCTATGAACGAGAGACCACCTGCATGTTTTGACAATTAACCCAGTGTAACGCGGTGCTAGTACCTACGCAACGCAACCCTAGTGTGACCGCATACCTAGTACAAAAAGGTTGCATGATACATACACGTTGTGTCGATTCTAAAAAGCGCGCATAAAGTACAGCCTCAAAAAGCTCATAGAGCCCTAAGTAGAAGCCATAGTCTAGCCCGATGCCACGAATTCATTTTTTTAACCGACATACAACTCGAACTCCATCTGTCTTTTAAATGAAATAAAATTCATGAAAATCGAAAGAAATTTACTGGAGTTATTCGCAGAATTAGGGCCCTTGCTACCGAACACTTTAAGGGCTCTCGCTCCTGACTCAATCTCTTTTTTCCTCGCATTGGTAATTCCTCGCATCAAAAAAAAACATGTAGGGCTCTGCTAAGGCATCTAGCTCACGAACCAGAGACCCGATTTCAGTGTCAGTTTCTATCATTAATCCTAATAACCCTCTATACGTCGTACAGGGCTAAAAAGAGAAACTATCTGACGTAGGTTTGTTGTTGTGTGATTGTAACAATACATTAGGATTCGTCTGTGTAAAATACACCAGTACAACAAATGAAAACGCCGGAAATCAACCGTTCAACCCAGTTACGTATACGATTTCGTTGATGTTTTTTGAGGCCTAGAACTTTTACCCAAATGATTTACAGCTAAGAACATGCGCGTCAGCTTATGCGACGAATTGAAAGAATTAATTTTTGCTATTTTCAAAAGCTTTTTTATTCAACGGTGAATTTAAGCAACAAACTTTTTATGCGCAAATACCATCCAGATACAAGGTAATGCCATGCGAAATGACGGCTATAGGAGCAGGGGCCGAGATTTTTTGATTTTTCACAGGTGTTCGGCCCTTTGCATGAAAAGTTGCATAAAAGTCTGTTTTTCAAACGATTGACTAATCGTGCGAGACAGGTACATAAATAACTATTGTTAATCAGATCAATGTTCCATCCAGAAAGGTCTTTCCACATTCTTTGTTGTATGTAATCGAAGCAATTGACGAAAACTTCAACAGCAAAATGCGAAATCGACTGTTGTTAAAACAAAAGATTGAAACAACAGACAGACGTTACATGTGTGCGGTGGTAATAACTTTGTTTTCTCCAATTCAAATGCGGAGACAAGATGGCGCTGCCGCTTTGTTAACGTTTCGCCTGATGACAATTCAAATCTTGTGAGAAATGTGAGAATTATCATCAGACACATTAACATATGTTGAGCTGCTCGAACCGTCAAATTAAAACATCTTGAAATTAGAGTAAAAAGTGACACGAATTTAACGGTTGAAGACATCATTCATAGAGGAGGGTGGTGCCATCTGATCCCCGTAGTTGAGTGTTGGAAATAAGGTTGTTCGAGCATCACACACGCATTAAGAGAAAATAGATAATTCCAGCTAGAGCATACTTAACTCTCATTGCAATTTTCTATTTTCCATTTGCTTAACCAATAACTATTCTATACCATCAATATGTGAGATAGTCTACCGACACGGGTAATTAAATTGAGTTAATAAAGTTTGAACAAAGCAAAGATGAGAACCAAATTATTTAAGTTTAGATCTAAATAAGCTCGCCAAAACATCACAACCACTTTGATTTATTTCCTGCAAAGAAACCAAACAAAAACATCGCAATAAAATTCACAGCGAAAACCGCAATAAACAGTACCTCATAACCGTACGGCTCCAACGCATCTTTACATCGATTCAACCATAACATGACTCGTGCATACGGTTTCATATCGAAGTCCATTGCTTCGATTTGCGAAACGGTCACCAATAATGTTATATCAGCGACAGTGAGACTGTCTGCAGCACACCATGTTCGCCCTTTTAGCATAACATCGAACCAAGCCAAAGCTTCGTCGAGGCGAGCTTTTTTCGTTTCATCCAAAGGCGCCCCCATAAATATTGTGGGGAACTGCAAATCGCTTTTCATTAAATTCTTTGTCATTGGTTTTTAATTGGAATTTTAAAATTGCCCATACAAAGTAGTCGGCCAGCCGAGCATACAATGTACCCAAATCGAATTGTATTCGTTGATCGACCATCGCTCTGGTTCTAACATCTTTCGGATACAATGCATCATCGGCAGCATATTCCGACACCAGATAGGTCATGATAGCCCGACTGAAAAAGCACAATTTAGTTCACAAAACTCTGGTCACACATTTCAAACAGACGAAAAACGTATACCTTTCCCATAATATAAGTCCGGTATCATCCATTGTCGGAATGCAATGCTGCGGATTCATCTAAATATTATGTGCAGTGGATTAGTGAAGTGCATGATTAATTGAATTTCTTTGAAAAAAAAAATCAAAAAAATCACCATCACAAATTCCGGCTTAAATTGCTCCTTTTCCAAAACGTTAACCGGTTTCAATTCAAAATTTACATTTATCATCCGTCCCACCATCATGACAGCTCTACATGGTGGACTAGGCGGCAAAAAATATAACACTGGCATGACTTTGTCACCTCTGAAAAGACAATAAACAAATTCCTCAACAATATTTCGGGTAGAGTCGACCATAAAGATTGGAAGAACAGTTCTGATGGTGTGTCTGGTTGCTTTTTGTTTTGCTCTTTTTTTCCTGTGTACAATTTAGCCCGACACCACACAATTCGTTCAAAACGATGATTTGTTTATTCAATGAATATTTCAACGACTGCAATAAATCGTGTGTTGTACTTTTTGCTGTCGTGAACAAACACAGACTAGTTTACTATTTTCAATCAAACCGCTTTATATCGATCTTTTTAGCTAAAAGCTTTTATATCCAAATAGTAGAGAAAAAAAAAATGAATTCAATAAACTATATACGACGAGTATATATCCATACTAAATTATGCAGGGATAGAAAAGTATATAGTGCCAATTCCACAGTTACCTGCGTTAGGTACGTCTGAGTCTCGCAGTGGAACGCTCACAACATTGTAGTGCTGGGTTTGCCCAAAGGGAATCAGAAAAGAAATGATTTTGCCTCTCAGATGCCATTAAGAAATGATGCTGCAGCGCAGCCAGTCCCATAGATAGCCTGAGCACTGACCAACATTCGCGGGTTTGGACACCCACTGTGATGGTAGAGGACCATGTTACGCAAGGTTGGCCTCCTACATGGAAGTCCTCAGGATAAAGTGCGGAAACGAAGACATGGCAATACC
>JANTFA010159694.1:0-10447 GCA_026413405.1 Phytosciara flavipes
TATGGAACGATTCTCGTAGGAAAGCATATAATCACCCCGCCTCACATGTACACTGATACTTTGTGTGTTTTCGACCAGAGCCAGGATATCCTTTACTGGCTCCTCATCGATATTCAACGTAAACATTTCCTTAATTTCCTCGCGATAATCTTTGAAGTACACTTCTGAAACACACACATCATCCAACCGTAGCGTGGTAACATTTGGCATCGAGTTTTCCCAAATATCGTACTCGCTAAAATCGAATATTTTTCCCGATCCAAACGAACCGAAATCCTCCTCGACGACGCTTTTGGAAAATGGAATTTTAAAGTGGTCCAATGAAAAATGCCGGACGTTTGAACTATGTTTTGCATGCAAAACTTTTTCGGGTGGTTTCAAGACGTACACGTTTGAGTTGCGCTTACGTGCTATTGCATAGACACAAGCAAATTCGAACAGTTGATTTCCAATGCCTCCGGGGACATTAGTTATTACTGGCAACCCTGTGTTCAGTTTATGATCTGTCGTTTCCACCAATAAATACTTTCGAATCGGCTCGTTGTTCCTCGTGATCCCATTGACCAATGGTGAGAAACAGTATATTAATGTGGCGATAAACGCTGATACCACAATAATACAAACTACACACATTTTTGTGTAGTGTTTTTTACAGTCCATTTCCTATTATTTCCTTGTACACAGGGCTGTTTGTCTCTAAGAATTATAAGTTGATTATTCGTTCAGGATGCAAGAACAAGTAGGATGACCAACTATTGACCTGCAACAATAAAAAACTATTTTGAACGATAAATTTGTGTGATGGAATGGAACTGTTAAATCCCATTTTTTGGTGGACCGGCATCATCTTATTTTGGACTGTCTGTAAACGATGCCCACTGTTTCCAGTGCTGCCAGCATATCAAAATCATCAATATGCTTTCTATGAAGTCAAATATCATATTTGAAATATGTGTTCGAATCACCCTAATTGGGGGTAAACATAGCTGCCTTCATAAAATGCATATCTATCGAGTTATTGCTGGCAGCACTGAAAAAACTGGACGTCGTATTTCGAGTGAATTTGCAGCGTCAATTGCCCCCTGGTCGTCATACAGACAGAAATTCATTATTTTTAGAATTCAACAGATTAATCAATTGAAACGTTAATATCGCTTGAATTTTATAGCACGTCCATTTCCTGTATATTTTCCATGTCAATTTTAGTAATCCTTGAAGTAATTGCGAATGCTTTGTAAAGGTATGTGAACTAATTTGAACACTGAGTAAAAGGGTAGCATTGTTGTTATTCAGTAGATCGAGTGAAAACTTCATTTTTAATATATCCCCTGCTCGTAGTAGCCAGTTTTTTTTAGCTGGTATATATAATATGACCTGATTGTCCCAATCACTATAACATCAACTTTCACCACATCCACGAGTTATAAGAACGTTAATGAAAATACTATTGGTTTATCACACTCGGCTTTGGTTCGTTATGAAAAACCTTGTATTTCTCTAAAAATTTTCCCACATTCGAAAATTATGTCTGATAATGGGAAATGAATATTTTCATCGTTATGTAGCTGGAACTTACCGCTTCTTTGTCAGTAGAGTGCATCTAATTCTGTCCTTATTCACGGTACTATGTCTATCAAAACTAATAATAAAATCAGCAAACCGTTATCACAAGAATCGTTGCAAATGGAGAAACCGGTGAAAAGTCGATTGAAGTGTTGTTTATCGGAAATTGGCAGCGATATGTCTCACGTGCGGCCTAACAGCTCATTGTTCTATTTTTTCACTGGGTCAACACCCCGGGTTTGTCAGCTCATTGTTTTATTTTTCACTTTGTCGACGCACACATATACATCGATCAAACACGCAGCTAACTTCATTGCAAACAACTGACGTTCATATTTGTTTTGATTTATAAATTTTAAAACCGCGCAACGAACGAGTTCGGAAAACAATTCAATCAATTTTTTTGTAAATATTTACGATATTATTATCGAAAATGGTGATTGAGTGTTGCGTGAAAGGTTGCGGAACTGTTGGGACAAATACTTTTCACAGTTTTCCGACCAATAAGTCGAATGCTGAAAAGTGGATTGAGGCTATTGAAGCCTCCGACTTGGTTGATCGACTAAACACAAACAAACTATCTAATTCGTTCTACAAGCTTTGTAGAAAGCATTTTGTTGAGTCTGATCTCACTAAAAATGGAAAAGGGCAAACCATTGTAAAACAGGGCTGTGTGCCGAGTCTTTTTCTGCCTATTAAAGCTGGCGTAAGTTACTAACAATTAATGCATTTATTGTGGGCCTCCTTACGATTTGAATTCGAATGTAGGGTAAGTCAACATCAGAGATCACATTGAATGCAAGCGGGCATCAACAGCATCCTCATTTATTGGCTGCCGTAAGTTTTTTTTTGAGCGTATCAGAAATGCGATGTTCAACTGATAAGATTTCCAACTATTTCAGAGAAAGTCTACGGTGCACTCTGGAAATGTTCACAGACGGGACGAAAGCGACAATAACATCAACGTGACCCAATCGATCTTGGGAAAGGGTAATGGAATCCACGGGAACAGTGGCAGTAAAACTAATAATGGATCCAACGTCACGAGAGCTACGGTTTGTGAATATTTTGGATGTCGTCCGTGCCGTATTCAGTCTACTTATTACGTGTTGTGTCGTTTTATGTGTAATAAATGTGATTGTCTTGTGTGTTTACGTAATGTTTATATCAATCAATAAGACAATGGAGAACCATTAAACCACCATGAGACTAGGAGAACGTTGGTTCTCGGAGCAGTTCGTTTTGACCTGGTCTGAAGCTGCATAAATCGATTTGAAATTTTCAAATGATCAGGTCAGGATCTGATCGGATTGTCTGAAATTTGTGTATGAAAATTTCAGAGCAATCTGAAACTTTTTTGAAATTGAAAAGTTCAAATCTTCACACTTCAGATCAGATCAAATTTTCTGGATTCAAATCAAATACATTTTAGTTCAATCTGAAGAGATTGATCTGTTTTGAGCCCTATCTTTGCTCCCGATTGCGTTTGGGGTAAGATTCTACAGGGAAGTATTGGTTTTCGTCGTGTGTGAAATGATCACACTGTTATAAGCGTCACATACGAGATGTTATGAATAGAGAACATGTAAGTAACAACGGTGTTTATAAACACAAGTCAGTGCAAGCTGGGGTATAATATTTTTGGTAATGATTTAATTGAGCTGCTTTTGCATATTTCTCGGAACGGGTCGAGTATGGTCAGAGGTCAGATCGGAATCCGAACCTGAACTAAAATTTCGAGTTAAACTTGACCTATGTCTTAAATGGTTAGACCTGAACATGAATTTTATTTTTTGGCTTTAAACCGAGGATGATCTGAACCTAGAATTTTCAGGTCAGAGCAGGTCGGTCAGCAAAGATCAGGAAATCGAAATGTTTATAGAGATGAGGAATTCTTTTGAAAATTGAAATGGGAAGTGGATTTGACTATATTCGGCGAACTTCTAGTAGTTCCCCTGCACCAGAAAAGCAACAACAAAGGACAATTTTTCCTGATTTCTACTGCTCTCAGATTTCAAATGAAACCAAACATGCATGGGTAGTGCTGCGATGTATACCTTTGAAGTGTGAGTTTGAGGCTCACTTGTCTACTCTACATGGAAATGATTTGATAAAAAAATATTTTTTGCATCAGATTAAACCAAATATCATCCTCCGTCCTAGGTCAATAATATTGAACCAATTTAACGCCGAACGATGTCGATGCAATGGCGGTTACCTGGTCCGGTTGCAAGTCTTACGGTCAGAGTTAAATATGCCGCTCGCATTAATAACGTCATCCCGTTACCATTTCTATGTCTGCTGGCATCCGGTGGTCACTGTATTTTGCATTAGTGAAGGGATGGGAAAAGTTTTACATGTTGGGCGAAACAGCGGACGAGGGGTCGGGCCAGACGAAAGAACTTGCGCAATTTACCGGAGTATCTGTGGATGAACGGTGGTCGAGCTATTGAGGTAGCCAGTGCTGCAGGAACGAACTTCAATCAATTTAATATTCAGCTACTGATGCTACACTACAAAGACTATTCGTTCAAATTTTTCGGCATTAACAACAAAGGCCGGCGCTTCATCGAAATATCGGAACGGAACTCCAGATGATGTTATAAATTTAAGATAAAATAAGCCGACGACCAAGCAAAACAACAATTTTCCAACGCAAGAAGGAAACGATAAATATAAATTTATGTGTCGTAATTTTGAGGATCACTACGAGGCATCTCGCTCATCGAACGCAACAGGCTATGGAAGTTTGTGATAGCTTAGAACATTGTGGAACGATGGCTGGATAACGAGAACGCTTACCGTGCTATCGATTTGGATGACGTTGTCGAGGGACCGAAAGCAGCGTTCAGCAAAGGTTTGGTCGATGAAGTCGCTGAGATGAATCTTAGCTGTGACTGGGTTAAATTGTCCACTTTGAGAAGCAATTGACGAAATAAATCTTGTGAATAGTATGGAACGGTTGTTTATTATAAGACACTAGAGTCGTATATGCTAATGATGCTATAAACGCTAAATATTGGTTTTCGTGCAAAGTAGGCAAATTCAATTTATTTCCTCCGATGTTTACGCTACATCAAATTTTTCTTCCACATTGCCTTAAGCCATCCGTCAATTATATCTCCAGACACGTCATGAGTGCCGGTCAAAATCGCTTCGTTCGTTTTCAAAGTCGTTAAACCGGAATCAAAGACAATCAGCTGCGGTATCTTGGTCAATTTTTTGGAGGATTTTCTCTTCTGGAGGAAGTTTTCCGGTTGAAACTCGAAAGAATTTTAACTTCGGGTTAAGGTCAGACTTACATTGAACTATTTCAAGTTTGGTTCGAACACGAAATCGAGAATTCAGATTCCGGTCAAGTCCATGTTGAACCCGAAATTCTAAATTCAGGTTCGGGTTAATCTGAACTAAAACTGGTTATCCAATACCCTTTCCGAGCCTTATTCATACACTCCTCTTTGAGCTTCGGGAACTCGAAGCATTCGGATCATATCATGTATTTCATACTAATCGATGGTATAATTCAGCCTAAGCAAATCAAACAAATTTCGATTTCAGAATGCGTCTCGCTCGAATATGCTCAGCTACTACAAACGACGTGCGAAGACACTAGAAGAAAAGGTGAAAAGCAACAAGCTGAACGATTCCACAGTCCTCAACTATTTAAAGACGAAGTTCAATGAACAGCTGATGGAATTCATTTCGATGCAGCTGAAGAACTGTGGACGATCGAAGCATGGCAGACGATACACAACTAAGCAGAAGAGCCTCTGTTTAGCCATGTACAAGCAAGGGCCAAAGAGCTACCGTTTCAATGAAAGCTGGTGTTGCTTACCCACAAAAAGAACTTTGGGTCGCTACAGTGCTCAGTTGATTTTCAAATCGGGATTCGACTCGAAGATTCTGGCTGCTGTTAAAGATATCGTTAAGGATTGGCCTGAAAAGGACAGGTACTGCAGCTTCGGGTGGGACGAAGTCTCACTAAATGAACACTTGGACTACTGCCAAGCAATGGATAAGATTGAAGGTTTCGTCGAAACGTACAAGCCGAAAGTGCCAGTGTTTGCGACTCTTTGACATTCATGGTTCGTGGCATTCAGATACCCTTCAAGCAGACAACTGGATACTTTTACACGAATGGTGTGAAGTCATTTGAATTGGTGGAGCTGATAAAGTTAATGATTCCACGAGTGATGGCCACAGGTAACTATAAGAAATAACCGTAACTGGTACACACTCATGAACTAATGTCGTTTCCATTTCTGACCACGTCTTTCTTTCATTTGAAAGGTCTGATCCCGATTCTGTCAGTCTGCGACACATGTATCGTGAACGCAAGCGCCGTCAATGCGTTGGTGTACCCTAATGCCTCACAAAAGACACAAACTGGCGACTTGCTGCAATATAAAGTAAACGGGCAACGAATCATACATACCTACGACCCACCTCACCTTATAAAGGTGATCCGAAACAACCTTCAAGTGAAGAATCTGGCACATTTCGTTACGGAGCGCTGGCGACCCGGATTGAACGAAAATTACCAGAACAGTTCTTTGCAAGTCGCTATGTGGGGCCACATCAACCTTCTTTACCGTAAGGACTTAAAGTCCTTCGACCGCCAGTTGAAAAAATTGACTGACGAACATCTGAATCCAACCAAATTAAAAATGAAGGTTTCGGTGGCAACACAAGTGTTCAGTAACACATGCGGGGACTTGATGCTTCAGTACGTGAACGACAAAAAAATGGATGGAGATTGCGTCGACACTGCTCGCTTGTTACTGTTCATAAACGATTTATTTGACAGTGTCAATGGTACCGCAAAGTACCCCGCCGATTCACTCAAGAGCGCTGTTAAACCGAAGTCGATCCACTTCGAGTTCTGGGAGTACGCCTTGATCATGCTGGAAAATATGTTCTTTATGGACATGACCACTGGCGAACGGAATAACCGTTCAACGGTATTGAAGAAATTCGAATCTACCATACGAGGTTATCAAGAAGTGGCGCGGATGTGCTTTGAGGCTGGCATTCCAAAGCTTAACATCAGGTAACATTTCATCCTGTTTAAACTTATTGATTTGCTCTGAGATTTTGAACGAAAAGTTATTCATACCCAAATAAGTTCTTCGTCAAATACAGTCTTGATAATATTAACCGCTTCGCTCCTCTACTTCAAAGGAATCATTACAATATAAAATATTGACATTAATTTCGTTTACGGTTTTGAGTTCAGTCTTAACGTCATAATTTCAGCCACCAGTTTTTTTTTGTCATTTCATTTTCGCTTGTTGGGTGAATCAAATCTGCGATTCTAGATTTATGTTGGTAATTTTCAATAGACCGATTTCGTCCTGCAGGTGTTGAAACATCGGGACTATTTTTGAAAACTTTTTGCAAGGAGGAAAGGTATATCCGACATATTTTCTGACTAGGAAGTGATTCTGGTTTGATTACCAAATTAGAATCTAAATTTATAAACAAATTTTGTGGAACCATTTCAATGTCCGTAATCAGAAAACATGACGGTATCCACCACCTGCCTTCAGCTGTAGAAAAAAATTCTTTAAAAAAAACTTTCCATGAAATAATCTCATTACATTTTCCTGTCCTACTAATTATACAATTATCCTGAAGATCCTTTCCTTTCCTTTCCTTTCATATTTAGGGACACGACTCAAGACGGGCTTGAAAATTTTTTCGGTTGTGTTAAGTCGTGCAACGAAAGTAACAAAACGACGGCGAGACAATTCCGAACTGGTTATGCGACGATGGTTATAAATAATATTACTGGTACGAACTCAATTAAATCGAATTGTCAGCCCGACGGTTCCACATCAATTCTGTCCTACATCGACGAGTTCATTCAAACATGCCAGAAACAACCTGATGAGCAGGATTGTCTGCCATGTACAGAGCCAGGACTTGGCTTTGAAAATGCAACTGTAGATCTAGAGTGGGAGGACATGGACGACCTGATTCTTTTCGATCCAGAAAAGGATCTTATTCGCCCGAATCTCTTACCTCAATCAGAAGTCGATGAGTCTTCTCAGTGCCTTGAGACTAACGTCGATCTGCCTCATGTCACAGTCATTTCAAATGAGGCCAGCCGAATTTGCCACAAATTAATAAAGTCAACTGGCTGTGCTGTATGTAAGGAAAATTTCGATTTAATGGACCAAGAAGCTGCGCTTCTAAGTGTACAAAAGCTAATTGCGAATCTCAACAAAACGATTGCACGCATTTGTTACGAAGAGTCCATTAAAAAGAAACTTCTGACCATAATTGAGGTAGTTGACGTTAGGGTCATTGGCTGTCCTGAACACTCGGATGTCATTGCACGTAAGGTTAAAAAGTTGGCCATCGACAGTGCCGTTCTAACGTTTTGCAATAACATCAACGCATTGTTGTCAGGAAAGGTGGAAGTGTTGCCCGATAAACCCAATCTGATTCAAAAGCTCGCATTCGAACATAGAATTAGAAAACGTGGAATCGGAAAATTTTCCGATAAATTTGACTAGCACTGTGTTGTCGTCATTTATTATCAACATATTCATTTCATATACAATTTTCACTTTAATATCTGCCAAAACTATCGATTTATTCTTATACTCTCACACATTTTCATGTAAAATTTTCATTTTTCTTTTTCCTCATTTTCTCATATAGAATTTTCATTTTTTTTTTCATTTTCATCTTATATACTAAAAGTTGTTGAAATCTTAAGAACTAAATGAAAACCAAAATTGTACAGACAAATGATTTTTTGAACTGTAATTGAGATAAAACAAAATTGTAATAAATTTAATTTGTAATTAATATACGATTAATTAGCTAAATAAAACTGTTTTCAAGCAAGTCTTAACCTACTGTTTGATCGATTAAACACAAACAAACTATCGAATTCGTCCTAAACAACCTTTCCGAGTGAGACTGATTGTAAAAATAAATGATGAGCACTGTCGGACGTGTCCTTTTATAGTAAAGTCATGTAGAAATCACTCGATCACAATTGTTGTGCTGCCATTGGCATCGCAGATATCTAATTATAGGTGTGATTGTTGAGGTTGATTTAATTGATGATTTTATTAAAGATGGATTGAAGGGTGGGCGACACCATTGAATTCTGTAATTAGGGGGAAATGACGGAATAAAAATAATATCTGGCAATCGATGTTGGTGAATGTAGCTCAGCTCAAGATATTTCGACATATTTGAGATTGAATATGGAGGTAACAACATAGTTGTATATTGTCCATATCTCAAAATTATCTCAACATTGGACGCGACTCAAGACTATTTCTTATTTGTAAAGAGATGAATTCTCTTTTTCATCAGCCATTGCCATTTTCCCGTCAGTTTCTAAAGGGATAAAGTTATAGATTTTAGCCATCATAGAAAAATCGTTCTTATTTGAACTGTAGCAACAAAGGCAAATGTTTTCATTAATTGGCACAGGTACAACAGCTGAGTGTTACACTGCCGGTAAGAAACGACATAATCATTTACTGAGGCCGACGCACTCCTCTGTTGTAACATTTGTGACTAGAATTTTTATCTCCTCTTCTGACTCTACTAATGATCAGCACAGGTTCATGTCAGATCGTACAAATATTAAACCAATCGTTTTGAAGAGAAACTGATGGAGATCGAAATGCTTTGTAGAAAGCGTATTTTAAGCTAAATCTTTCAACAGATCAGCTTTAGGTTGACGTGTTGAGATATTTGTCCACGGAAATATTTCCTACTTTCGTAGCAGCATGTATAACGAAATGGCAACCTTCCTCGATCATGCTGGTTCCGATCTCTACCCGAGCTATCTTCAAAACGATTTGTCCAATTTTTGAATGACTCGACTTGAATTTGTTCCGAGCATTACTACGCAATAGAATAAACTTCATAGTTTCTTATGATGACTAAGGTATTAGAAAGAGTATGGTGATAATCGTGAATATTAGGATGATTTTGAGCTTCGAGCGACATACGAACATTGCGCGGAATTATGGAGATTGTATTTATCACACATTCGAATATATCTCAAGAAAATTCTAGGGATCTCAAGATTATCTCAATGCAATTTTTTCAATGTTTTGAGCTAACTTCACCCACATGGTAACTAAGAAGCGACTGGTAAGTACATGATGGTCACAGAAATTAAAATATGCAGATTACACTTGCCTGTTGTGGGGTACTGTAGGGCGTTCATCACACGATTATACATCTGTTTAGTATTACTAGCTCAGGCGCGGTAATGGTTACATATTTATCGAGCGTTTAGCTTCCCAGATAATGTGAGGACGTCGAGTTGTTGTTGATGCTTTCATAACTTGTACATTCGTATAAGATTACCCGGTGTAAACAGTTTTTGCACAAAAATGATGTCGAATGTAAATTTTATGCCACAAATTGGAATTTGTCACGTCTCACTTTTCTAATAATAATTTTATCACAGTTTGTTGGATATTGGATCAAAATTTGACTGTTTATTACTGCCTCAACAAAATTAGTTTTTATTATAATAATCACTAACAATAATCCGGTTTCTACGCGTAATCATCTCACTATTTAACGCTTGACGCTGTTTACTTTAATTATTCGCGAAGAAAGAAAGAAAACAATCTCATTATTGTTATTGATTTCTAATCGAATGTTGACGATGCCGAAAGCAAAACAAAACAAAATATTTTTGGTTATGATTGACAATTTGACTTTTTTTGCTTTTTGGACTATCAGCTAACTTCACTTGGAATATTCCTCCAGTGAATATTTTAAACAAGAGGTGTCGCATCGGGAAGTGGTGTCTTGTCAAAAGAGTAGAGTAGCAGTCATAACAATGTCACTTTGGTGATCTCAGAAAAAAATAAGTTTTCGATATTTTAAAGGA
>JANTFA010159705.1:0-10447 GCA_026413405.1 Phytosciara flavipes
GATATTATTTTGTTATGGATGGGCCTCGTTGGTATTTTGGTTAAAATGTTTTAATATGCGGCATAAATTTCCAGAATGAAAAAGGAAAGGGGGAAATAAAACTCGGAACGTGCATTGATTTTCGATTTTTTTCTTCAATTTCTTTTTTATTTGAAGAAGACATTCTCATTATGGGGTGAGATTTACTTTTACTTTACGGCAAGCATATGCTTCTCAGTTACATGAAACGAAAGAAGATAAACACAAAATGTCGATACCAATGATGAAACTGTCGTAATTCATATACACCTAGCAGATTGTCGATTGTTGGTTTTGTTGAGTGAATGAGTTATCAACAAAATTTGTCAGAATGAACATCGGTATGGGTAAATGGTTATTCTGTCCATTAGACACATTTCTCGTATGCTGTTCAAATATCATTAGCGACAGTGTGAAACCAATTCGTTACTCACTCCTCGTTTGCTCAAATTTATAATGCTCGGAACGGGTTTGATTCGGGTTGAGCGAGATAGAATCACACTACCATTAGAAAGCTCGAAGTTAATTCGAAGTGAGCATATGCTTTGTAGCTAGTATTTGTAGCTTTCCATTCCACATAAACTGGCCACATTAGATAAAGTACTTGAGACAGAGTCGTAAACCGGTCAAGCTCGGATTGAACCCGAACTTGACCAAAAGCATATTGGTATCTGGTGGGCCTGTTGTGCATTAACTTCCTTATTTATCCAAATTACTTTCGAAAAATTCACATTTCACTCAGAGTTTGTTACATTCTTACAAACATTACCACTTCACTCAATTGCACTATTTCCGATCTATCAAACATTCACACTCAGTCCATTTATCTATGCTAGTGCCTCATCCGTTGCATTGTGTATAAAGTTCCAGAGTAACGATGTATGATGCACTGGGTTAATATGTGTGTACCATCGTCTGTGTCTCTCTGCATTGGCACAGAAGAGATTCGGCAAAATTCCATCTGCGCAATAAAAATGCACAACATCCTTGTCCCGTTCGGAATCTATTTATTCTGAGCCATAGACGCGTGGGTAGTTGGATCTTCAATTATTTGTTAATTCACTACCGTTGCCTGCTGCCACCATTCCCTTCCATCCGGTTTATAAGTCACTTAGGCTGTGTCTCTTTCGATAAAATTGCAAGAAAGGTTTTCTGGATCGTAGTCGTGGATTGCTTGGAGCGGATTCTACGTTTATGTGCATTGATAGTTCTACTTTCTTACATTCCTTCAAAGCTACTTGTTGTCGTATGTGCGGTGGCGGCAAATTGCTTAGAGTGTAAATCCATTCGACTTCCGTTGGATCCACAGCCCCAGCAACGATTCTCAAAGCGCAGTCTATTTTTATGTCGATTTTGTTAACATGACAGCTCTTCATCCATACCGGAGCACATCAGTATTCAGCCACCAATAGTATCTTCCCCATTAACCTCTTCTTGTCGAATAAAATGGATTCTGGATATGCAGTCGAAATATGTCTCTTACAGAAGACTTATCTTCGAGACCTGACCCCGAAATAAATTTTCAGAACACGAGCCCAGCTAGCCCCAAATAAAATGAATCCGATCTGAATGAGGATTTCGAAAATCAAAGCTGAGAAAAGAACACAACGAAAGCTTTAGTTTTTATGGTAAACAGTAAGTGACAAACCGACTCAACTGGAATGCTAAGCCCCAACCCAAATCATAGTCGAAATATATCTAAAAAAAAACTTGGAATCGGTTTTTCTCGTTGCATATTCCATATGTATTCGGATGACCTACTCACCTCTAGCTCTCTCAAATTAGTGATGCTAAAGCGAACACACAAATATAGTGGATTTCACCATTTATCCTGGCCATTTTTTTTTTGCGATATGCGATATGCAAATGAAGCACGAGATAGTATTGCTACGTATGCATACAAATTATATTATCCCTGTGCCAATTCGAAAAAATATGAAAAAAGAAGAGGAAAACGACAAAGGATAAAAATGGAGGAAAACTCTGCTGCTGCTGTTGCTGCTACGAACTTCCCATTTCGAATCCATTTCTTCTATGTCGAAATTAGAGCTTCAAATCGCATTATCAATAGCAAAAAAAAAGAATCCATTCCATTATGACGAAGCACAAAGCTATATGCGGTTACATTAACTTTTATACTACACACAATATGCCTTTTTTGAAAAATAAATGGCAACCATTTCCCCATAGAAGAATTTCGATTTCACAAAGAGAACGACGCACACCAGAGATACTCCCCAGACCGCAAAACAAACGAGAATATAGACTGGAATTATTCTTCTCGGTTTTTTTTCCCAGTTCTTTTTTAAGAAGAAGAAGAAAATACTTTAATCCCAATAGACTTATTATTCCCTTCCATTCTTAACATAAACTATATGATAATAATATGTTGGGAATAAATTTTATCAGTGGAAAAATGTTCAACGAAAACGAGAAGGAAAAATATGAAGAAAAAAAATTGAAGAGGAAAAAAATACCATCGCTCATCTGCTGTACATAACATTCCAACCAGACCTTATGCTCTGATGTTGTACTTTCTTTTATGCAATTTTGACTTTATCAGACGAAATATCTAAATTTGTAGTCATCAAAAATAGGAAGAAGAAGAAAAAAGACGTCGCACAGAACAGAAAAAATTAAGACTGAGATTCGGTTGTTTCGTTGGTTGTACATTGTACTGGAATACACCCCGATCCCCACACACACATACACACACACACAATCGGGTTAAAGCAATTCAAAGCACAGAGAATACACATTTTTGGTCTTCTTATTATATATGCCATGGCTTGGCTGTTTTTATCTTATTTAGCAAAAAGAATTTCCGTCGTTTCTTTTCCATAACACCATTCTCATGGGAAAGGCGACAAACGCTTATGAATGACATATAATGTTAAGATAAGAAAATCTTTAATTTTCCTTAAATATGGAGAAGAAGGAAAAAAAACGTATGAAACGAGACTCAAATGAGTTTTGTGGAAGGTTTTCGTGGCGTTTAGCATAACATTTTGCGATTGGCAACTACAATTTGACAGATGGGTGGTGGTAATGACTACAAGTGAGATTTTTCTCGCCAGTGAGTTAACAACTGGGGCAGCGCCAGTTATTTGACATACTCTGTTTATAGATACTTTGAGATAACATCACAAGAGGCGCTTTCAGCAACTCGGTCTTATGTCACACTAAATTTGAAGGTTTTCAAGCAAATTTGGTTGATTTCTTTCCACATTTGTAAGGTTTTTATGTCTAAATGTTGAAAAACTACGGAAGCTTTTTCTATGAATCTTTCAAATCCGTTGAGTGAGCTTTCCAAGTTCATGATTCTGACAGAAGACCGACTTACCGGGAGCGCCAATGTGATCGATTTGGACTAGGAACGATTAACACCAACGCTCATGTCGTTCCAAATTAACATGTCGAATGGTTAGAGAGTTTGCTCAATAAGTTCCGGACTTTATTGTCGGGGATTCGAAGTTCGGTCAGTGTAGGATTTTTATTTACGATTAATGGTTCAAAGCGAGTGACAAGTAGAATATACGAAAATCCATTTGGTCATTCAATGACAAAAATTAAAATCCATTTCGTCACTAGTGGCAAAAAATAAAATATAGAAAAGCAGAGCAAAAAAAGGTACCTCGAGCGCCATCCAAACGACGCATGAAAAGGTCCACTTCGCAGAGCTATGTCAGAATTTACTATTTCGCCAGAAACCTTCATACAACATTTACTAGCGATGACAAATTGAAAAGTCTAGCAGTGTTTGCTGATCCTAGGCGAAGTCGTGGCCAATAATCACCCGAGAACGTGACGTTTCTATTTTTATCCCAGAGTGGTTCGACAATGTTCAACACGACACACTTTATACTATTTATGTGGTGTGGTTAGTTGTACCTTATATTACATTGTTGCGGTGTCTGTATGCATGTATGTTGGTGTGATAAAGCCCGTTTTATTGCAAAGGAATTTTTATGATTTTCCGAAATTCGTTCTCACTTTATGCTGTAAAACGGATAGAGTAAAAATGTCGAGCAAGGAATTTTTGGTTTTGGTTTTATTTCACCAGAGGAAAGTCATTAAAAAGAGTCGGAACAAAATGTTTTCTTTTCCATTTTTCACTTCATTCTAAAACCATTTTCCAGAGTTTTTTTTATTGATATGTGCACGGATAATCCCCTATAAACAAGAGTCGTAACTCTCTCTCTCTCTCTCTCTCTCTCTCTCTCGTAAACCGAACCTATTCTCGAGCATCTTCATTTTAAAACATTCCACTGTTCAGTTTTGAACGTTTATCCCGAGCATGAGTTATAAACCTCCCATTCTGAAATTGTTTTCTGAATAATTAATCAATTAAAATATAAATTGCCAAACGAATTGTAAGCGTTTGATGTGTTCCGTTAAATTATGGTTAATAATTTGGCTCACATATTAAACCGAAATTCGGGGTTGGTTGTCAATAAAATTTGTTGTGAATACTAATTGCCCATAAATAAATTAAATTAATTATTTGTATGCATAATGCAAAGGACACAAACAATCAATACAAAACTATAGTCAACGATTACACATAAGACACAAAGCTGGTGAGACAGATAGAGAGGGAGTATTTACATATCTAATAATGATATCAATTGAAACATCTCTGTTTCGAGGAAAATAATTTCCGACTTTATCTTGAAACCATTTCCTATACTCGCATAGCGCATTAACGATGTAATGTATATGTTCACTGGATGGTGGTACTATGAAGTGTGGAGGTGTAGGTACAAACAGTGGTTTTGCTGCTGCGTTGCACTGGAAGAAAACATTGTTACACTTTTACAACATTGAATGACTAATCTGTATGTTACGTACGGAACTCCTGAACTGGCTGTAATTATTTTAATAGTTTCGCGCAATTCAGTCCCAAATGAAAATGAGGTTTTCTCGTACCCCCACATACCGTGTGTCTGTATACTCTCATCTGAAGCTTCGAATGCACGAAACAAGTGGGTAAATATATATTTCCGCCAAATGTTATACCTCAAGACGATTATAACATTGAGTATGTGGAGCGTATAGAATGTACAAGAGACAAGACTTTCCACTTTAAATGCAAATTCACGTCGACCCTTAAGCGTATACAACTTTTGTTTTTGGTGTGTTCGGTGCGAATGATATGGAATTTATAATGGCAAAATGTTTCTTTTCTGTTTTGTATACATCATTTTCGAATAGATTTAACTTAGAATCTCGTCATACTCGTCTAATATCATCCGGAAGAGGCATTGCATTCCATTCGACGATTCGACATCTTATAACTTAATTACTTTACCGGCTGAACTACAACCCATTCAGGGTGTTGGCCTTCTTCAACCGGACCTATCCGAGGCAAACGATTCCCAACGAGGGACTTCGATCATTTGAGGTCCTTTAGGTCTTCCGGATGACCTACAGTCTTCTTCCCTTCCGGTTTGGTCTTCAATATTTTCTTCAGAATACGATTTCCCTTCATCCGTTCCATATCACCGAGTCACTGCAGTCTACTCAGTTTGATGACCCTGGCTGTCACCGATTTGTACAATGTGCACTTTGAAGCTCTGCTAAAAACCGACTTGGTATTTAGGACTAAAATAACTCTACTTACCTAAAATCATTTGATTTCGTCCATGATACTGTTGTCGATATTTGGCTGAGATCCCAGGTTCACAAAGTCCACCATCTTGAAGGTGAGTGTGTAGATTGTTACAAGGGGTGATGATCTTGCATTCCGGTTTTGTGTCGTTCGTTTTCTACCCAATGTCGGCACCTTTCCACTCCAAAACCAAGAACTTATCAATCTCCACATTGCTGCAAATTATATCCAGGTCGTCTGCGAAACCAAGCATTTGACTGGATTAGGTGAATATGGCACTGCTGGTGTCCATACTTGTGGCCCACACTGCTACTTCGAGGATCTGGTTGAAGAGCAGCGTTGCGAGAGGGACTCCTTGGCATTCGAAGAAGGGTTCTAATAACTTATTTCGAATCCTTACACGGACGGCTGCTAGCTCCTTCTTATGTCATCTTCATATGTTCATATTTGATGTTGAAACCAAATTTTAATTAGCAAGCGGCCAATATAAACATTTTAATTGAAACGGTCCCGACTCAAAGGTTTCCGTGTCTCGTGTACGCCAGTGGTGTTAATGGCAAAACCCTCAATGAGAAAATATTGTCGACAAACCAGCCACAACATTATCGAATATTACCGGTCCTTTGAAGTCGGTGCACGAGGGAAAAAATAATTATTTCGAACAAATTAAGCTTACGTTTTGTGATATTTCGCCAATTTAAATTTACCAGAAATGAAAAAAAATTAATCCGACGACGAGCATTTCGTTTGTGAGTCGAATTTCAAATTTTCATGGTAACCCCCTCGATGAAAAATTCTTTTCGTTGGAATTATTTATCGTAAATTGGTTACAAAAATCTGTATTCTGATGAATTGTTAGAAATTCAATTCAATTATGTGATTCAAATTCAAAGTTCCCTTTTTTATAGCAACATCACGTCGCTTTGTGGTTATACGGGAGCATCATTGACTTTTACATTAAAAAATGATTAAAAAAAGTTCGAACCCGTTCCACAAAAATTTCACAAAGTTTTTAGTGTCTTAACAACATGCAACCCGGTTATTTCAATCAAAATTACGTGTAACACAAAACAAAACACACCCATTAACTCACTCAGGTTCCCATTCATCAACTCGTGCACCGTTTCGAAGGAAATGTTGTCACTTCCATTCGTAAAAATTTGATTCAATTTGTTACTTTAACTTTTCGCTTGCGGTTTTGGCATTTAATTTAGAGTTTCGTTTTAATTTGCACGTAAAATGGTTGCTACACGAAAATAATTACCTGCGTCCGGTTACTACAGAAACCTGTAATGAAATTTACCATCAATACAACGAAACGAGCAATAGAAACAGTAAAGGGCTGCAACGGGAAGTACTACCAGAAAGGGATTTTTACATTTCAAGTGGAATTCAACAGAATGATGTGCCATTTTGATGTCACATTTACGAGATCATTCATTCAGATATCTTCAAAGACCCACTTTCGACCACTTGGTACTCCACGATTTCTATTCTTCTGCAGTCCATAACAACAACGAATTGTTTGCTATTCGAGTAAAGCGTTAATTACATTGAGTCGATTTCGTTGAAAACGGTTCTGGTGTAGTACTGAAACATTGAAACGAAAATAATCATCTGCATTGACACAACACGACGTTAAATGTATGCTGCAGAAATGACAGGAGACGGGCTGTAACTCATATTCTGATTACAAACACTAAAAACAAAAAATTCGTCCACCTTTCACACCCCCATCCCACGAAATCGGCTCAATGCCATACCAAGGTCAGGAGAACAACCGCACAACGACAAGCCTATTCAAAAAACTTATATTCAAAAGAATTACGGAGGATTTTCGGCTTAGGGTTGTTCCGCTTTTTGGGCGTTAAGTTACTCACAGCTCCTTACGGTGGATATATTACAAATAGAGAAATGCGTAATTGGTAGAAGTCACAGGTGAATAATGTACACAAATGCTTCGCAAAAGACTCTTAAATTGAATTCATATAAATCAGTGAAGCTTAACGAGAGGATAAAATTAATTTCGGATGACTGAGGATTTTCTTGTGGAATTTTCCTTCGTTTTTTAGAGGATTTTCTTCATGTTGCAAGCTATTTTTGAAGTTTTCTTTTGGTAGAAAAAGGATTTCCCTCTAAGGTGAATTGATTTATTGAGAATTTTAAGAATGGGATCGCAAACCGACTCGGAATTGATGCGTGCATTTTGATTATACCTTTGGGGACTGCGTTTGTACTTAAAAAAATATAAAATCGAATATTTTATGATAATCTCTTCGAAATTGGATTATGTTTTCGGTTTAAATCGTCAATATGAAATGGAAATATTCGTTCCACAATTGCGCCAACAAAAATCTCATCATTTTCATATAAGTTTTCCAGTTTGTCTTCCCTATTATTTGTAGTAATTCCGACAATCTTCTTGGTTTCGGAATTTATTTTTACAAAATTCGTTGAACGATATAGCATACAACAAGTGGAGTGGAGGTAAATTATATAAGCAATGCCTATGAAATGGAATTGAAAGGATCACTTTCGTCAACGCACCATGCACTTGCAATGGGCTGTTGACAGTGACAAGTATATTTTATTTGTATGAAAGTTTGAATTTTAATTTTTGTAAAAAGTGTAGGTGGAATGTCCCGATTGTGGTTGATTGAAAGTAAGAAAACGCAACGACCTCGGCAACGACATGGTTCGTTGCTTTCGTTTATTTTTGCTTAAATGTTTGCATTTTGTATAAAACGAAGAAAGGAAATTACTGTGCAAACAATGACGAAGAAAAAGCATATTTGTTTAAAACATACGAAAACCCGAACTGAAGAACTGTTTATCGAATGGAATGATTGAAAGGGAAAGAAAAAACGGGTTTGATGACTACGTTCTGTGCTATCGACGATGAGAATTGATCAAAAGTTAATCTAGTAAATGAATAAAGAACTAAGAAGAAGAAGAAGAAGAAGATTTTTAAATTTAGTGAATTTAAGCAGTTTTAATGTGAACAAGACTTGATGTAGAAAAACAAAAAAAAACAAATTTGTTAGCTCGTCGTGAACAATACTAATTGAACCTATGAGATGAATAATTATAATTTACGAACAAACCAACTAAAAAACTGTAAATAGATTCTCGGTATATTTATGAAGTATTGTTAAAAGCCTGAATCAATGCTCGGCAGAACATTGCCTGAACAAAAAAAAAGAGAAAAAGATTAAAAACACAGTGAAATGAATGCAAAGAAATTGAACACCAGTTGAACAGGGCTCTTTCCGTTTATTTAAACAAACCATTTGATGTACTTAAATTAAGTTTAAAGAGAAAAATTTTTTCCAAAGGCGCCAGTTGTATGGCAATTAATTCGAATAATTTTTTTATTCTACGAAACAGAAAATACTTCTCCTGCAAGGATAGATGCCCAGTCAAAGTCGAAGTTTTTCCCGCCTGTTTATTTAAATGAACTTTTTGATAAAAGAAATGATTCGCATTTTTCAACATTAAGTCGGGAAATTTTCTAATAAATTTCGAAAAAAAAACATTAAAAGTTTTCGCCATTGATTTCAAGAGAAAGTTGTCGATTCGCTATTCATCGAGTATTCTGGGAAAGCGTTTAGCACAAAGGCATAATATTGCTAGAGATTGTATATACAAATTTATGAGTTTATGGCATTATGTGAGCTCTCGTTATGCTACTCTGTTTGAAAGTCGAAACGAAGACTTAAGTCTTCGTCGATGAGATTTTTGGTTTCATTAATATGGTTAGAGCGAGAGCCTGTGTGAAAATATTGCGGTTTGAATTAGGGAGCCTATACAAGCGTTTAGTCAAAAAGCTTGAGTTAGGATGTATCAATCCTCATGCTTTTGTGCGGTGTGAAATGCTTTAAATCGAATACGAAAGTAGAAACTGCCTGTTCCGACTCAACACACGTTGGTTTTACTTCCACATCACTTTAGTCAAATGTCGTTCTTGGTCTTCCTCAGTTTGACTACAGTCGTAAGGAAAATGTTTCCAGCATGCAAATATTCGGCATCACCTGACTGTTAAGGAGGTAGTGGTAATCAGATGATCAGATGACACTCCACGACACTACATTTCATACAAAATTTTGACAGAGCGTGATAGTTTCGGCGTTTTGAATATTTCAGATACAATTTTCCATTCGTGACGCTCAGTCCGTGTTTATGTAGTTCATAAAATCCTTTTATTGCATCTAAAAGACTACTAAAAAACTAAACGGTATAACCGCTCTACCGATGCAGATTTTTAAAATAGCGGTTGGATTCCCTAGTTTGAATGCCAATACCAACGACTTTTGGCTGAGAGCACTAGAAGGACTGTAACAAGGATTGGCTGTCACACATTGCAGAAATCGATGCGTTGATACGTTGAAACTTAACTAGTCTCGAGCATTGAGCATTAGGAGTTTCTTTGCTTTTCTTCGTTTGGGTAGGGCAATAATTATTAAATCGATCTCGAACCGTGGTAAAAACAAAAATTTTCCTTCGAGAAAGTTGAGTAAAAGTTACAAACGACGACCCACTGTAGCTCGACATGATGACGTGAAGGGCACATAAACGAAAACTTCTCTTTTGTTTTACAATCAAAGAACAAAAGAAAGGTTGGTATTAGATGGCTTCAGCAGCGTCGCTACAGTTACCTCGAAGCTCGAAATAGAGACATATATCTCACCACCTGCCTTCACATTTTCTTATGCCACTCTTATCTACAGCTGGAAATAATTTCCATAAATTGGAAAATAATTGCTACAACGATATGAAATTAGCGAAAGGCGAAATTTTATTAAAGATTACCCTTCATTA
>JANTFA010159716.1:0-10446 GCA_026413405.1 Phytosciara flavipes
GAGGAATCAGACTTTAGATCGGTCAATGTCCTAATCTTACGTCGATCTTTCATTGATCGAAGAAAAAATCGCTTCAATATCGAATCTTAGCTACTTGATTTTAATTGTCGTTGCCTAACAGTCTGTCGATTTCCTCATCTTGTTTCCGCTTTATAATCCGGCCCTGAACCCGGCAAGTCATTACTGGTACATCGAAAATAACAATGTACCCAAAACCGAACCTTGCGGTATCCCAGAGCGAATTCTAGTTAACTCAAGAAAAAATATCCGTCAATGTAAACCGATTGAAAACGTTCAGACAAGTAGCATCGAATAAGGCTCACAGCAGAAGCTGAAAAATCAAAGTTTGAACCGAGCTTAAGGAGCAGTTTACCACGATGGAGGGAATCAAAATCGTTGGAAATGTCGAGCAGCACCGTGATAGTCATAAATCTGCTCTCAAAGAACTGCCTTATCTCATCAGAGAATTGCAAAAGAGCCGAACAAGTACTGTGATGGAACCTAAATCTAGACTGGTAGTCGTCGAGTAGCCTGTTGACATCGAGACACGATGGAATCCGCTCCTACGCTACGCTAAAATTTCTAAGACCTTCGATAGACAGGGTATTTTGATTGGCCGAAAATCAGCAAGACCACGAAACCCAGCCTTCTTATGGACAGGTAGATATTTTGACAACTTTCATGCACGGGGGACCGACGAAAATGTATGATATGCGTCAACACGGGTAAAACGAAAATGCAGGCTCATCTTAACAAACATTTTTGACAGCTTTTTCCTCAAAAAACAATACAGGCGATGAAAGTTTAACTTTTCGTCACTGAGTTAAGAAAACGTTAATTCCATGTGTACGTAACGCTTCTCTGGCACCACATTCAATGTTTAAAGGCGAACACATAACAGATCATTTGATTTTAATTTGGTTGAGTTTTTATCATTTGATTTGATCATTTGATTATTTGGATTTCACTCCCTTTTTTCTTAATCGTGTTTGAATGAATGTTTTAACTTCACGATAAAAGTGTTCAAATATCGGCTTCACGTTAAGTTTTCGCACAATTCTCATACGTTCAGAAATTTCAACATGCGCATTAGGAACGAGTATTCGTCATTTATGTCATAACTGTTTTTTCATAACCGCATTCCACAAACTTCTTACATAACAAGGGATATGTGTTCGAAAATAAAGTTTACGTTTGAGATTTCTTGATTCAAGACGAATTAATGCTTAACCTAATAGTTCGAAAACAAAACTACTTTACAGCACTAGTGATGTAATGTAGTCATTTGTGGAATCGTCTGCTTGATAGTGCTCCGAGATTCATTTGTACAACGTTTTGTGCAACAGACGCACCTAAAGCTCACAGTTCTCGAACATTATAATTTTGAGTTGCATAAAATTCCATTCTATGTTTCGGGAGTTTGTAGATCAAGCCAATTTTTCTTTATTTAATGAAAAATTGTATCCGTTTCAAACTCACATGAGATGGATGTGCTCCAAGAACTGCAGGCTGTCCGCCCATTAGCGAGTGCACACTGTTTACCAGAAACACTGCAAAAATGTAACCACAGAAGTTTATCAATTAAAATTTCACTCCTTTTCACATTTCAATTATCATCCTTACGAGTGCAATACAACAGTATACAAACGGTATACTTCATGGTTCGATAGTCGAATGTTCTGAAGATGTTGGGTGAATTGAAAATGAAAAATAAAACTAATTACGCGAAAGTGTGACTAAATAATGGAGGAACGAAATACTTTATTTCGAGTATATTTTGAATTTATCAATAATTTTCGGGCCGTCTTTTTTTCGGTTATGATAATTTCAATGATAAATATTTATTCGATGTCACACCATTGCTTAATACCATTTAATCCGCTGAAAGGATTATGGATTTTGGTATGGCGCACTGATAGTAAATTCTATGAACACAATTGTTGTTGTTATGCGTCAGTTAGGTCAGGATTCATAAGAAATTATGGCGAAATAATTATGATTATATTTCAGAATAAAAAACACCAATGCGAATATAGGAGGGGTCATTCAATATAGTGGTTCTTCTACCAAGGTCGGTGTTAAGGTATTTTCTCGCACTAGAGGTCGATTTTCGATCCGAGGCGAAGCCGAGGTCGTTCAAACATCATATGCGAGAACCTACCGTGGTAGAAACAACGTTATTTGTAAACCGAGCCATGGTCACACCCTTCAACTAATTTTCTACCAAATATTCACATGAAAACCGAAATTCATTTGAATGTTCTAGAAGACTGCTTTTTACCATTCCATGCAATGTGCTCAAAATTGTGAATTTCTGAACAACTCCCCTCTCCTTGCTCGCCAAAGTGTATGGATTATATCGCGAGGGGTGCACCACTCTTTTTTCACATTGATTGTTTGAGAGTGGTTCATTTCTCGTATTATACTTCAAAGGTGTATTGATCGTACGCTTTTGTCAGATCCACTTCCCCATGTATGATGTTTCCAACTTGTGGAGAGACGATTTGAATAAAATCAAGTTGTCAATGCTTACGCTCAGTATATAATATACGGTCCAACAATACGTCCAACATAAGTGTGCCTCTGTAGCAGAATGGCTATCGTTGTTGCTTTATAATGAATGCTCTTCGTGTCAAATGTTCACATCCGGATCTTGGCTAGATTTGTATTGGTAAAAAATTGACGAATGTTCAAGATAATGTACCGATAGCGTGCGAATAAACTTTTCTCGCACGCTAACGAACGTACCTTCGATACGTGAAAAAATCTTCACTCTTATGACATCAAACACATGCACGGGGAGGTTATGCTCCGAACTGCAAAAAGATGATTTTTATGAGTTTGTTTTCATTCGTTTCATCTAAAAACTTTGTCTTCTAAAATTGTAAGCTTCAGTTTATTTTACATCATAGACGAGCATAAAACGGAGAACTCAGCAGACCCACTCGGTGTGGCATAGTGGAACGGCAGAGGCACACATCAATATATGAAAATTTATGTGTGCCTCTGTCGTTCCACTACACCACACTCTAAAGCTAACACTACTTTGAAAAGCGTCAAGTTTGTAAGCGCTAGATATGCAATGTCAAACAGCAGCTGGAAAAAACATCTTATTGGATGTGTGTTTATGATATTCGTGTTCGTCGTCCAAAAGTATGCGCTAAGTTCAAACTCATTCTGTTTGTATGAAACGTGTCGAGTCTCATATCACACAATCTGTTAAACGATTACACAAAACGATCGTTCCAATTTTGTTTACTTTTTTGCGTGATTGTTGTTCCCTTTGGTAGGAACTGTTCAAAAAACGAAAATTCGTCATCGATCCTTGCAGGAAAAGTTTGAATTTCTGTTTGCCGTTTCATTAACTTTATACTAGGAACTAATTCACGAAAATCACCTCCAACTAAGAAGAGTGAGACATGCCTCCGAAATAGCATTTCGGTAAAAAAAAACGATAATCACTTAAATCGACTAGAATATTTTATCTAAATCTCTTTTAACATCCATACCGATCCGTATGTAATCCACCCACTGATACCGTCAATGTGCGGTGTGCTTAGGGCGAAAAAATTCGGTCATTTAGTCATCAATAGGAAATTGAAACAGTTTCTATCGAACGTCCGTCAAAAAAAAAGCCAAAATCAATCGAAATAGTGAACGGATAGAAGTGGAATTCTGTGAAAATGTTAAGAATTACGCTGGTCGTGTTACTAGCTTGCATTGGTGAGAGAAAGGATTGATTCAGATTGAAAAGTTTTTGCATAAAAATTTCTTTTTCAAACTCCGTTCAAAGCTTTTGCACAATGTGACGTTTCCTTGTCGGTGTTACCTCAAATGGTGGGTGGTCAAAATGCTTTTGTTGGAGACGCTCCCAGTGCCGTAAGTTCATTTGAATCAGAAAACAAATTTATTTTCATTGCGAAAGAAAACTTTTTCCAAAATTGAAATCAGGTATCGATTCGGGTACCACGACATCTACCGAACGCACCAGAAACATTTTGCGGTGGTACGATCATTAACCAAAATCATGTCCTAACATCAGTCCAATGTGTCCACAATGAAACATTTCAATTGCTTAATCCATCCGAATTTCGAATTATTGCGGGTGATTTGAATATTATGGTGCCCACATTCAGACGATTTACTACAAGCGCAACTCACATTTACACTCATCCCAGCTACACGGTTAATCCCCGGACGAATGATATTGCCGTGATACGGGTAAGGCAATGAATTTATTTTCTTGCGGATGTGAATTTGTTGTAGGCTGAAAACTAAAACATTTCAGACATCTACGCCATTCCCAACTCTGCACAACACTATCGATATTTCGGTTCGCAATGCACATGTACTACCGACTGGTAACAACTGCAGATTTTATGGTTGGAGTTCACCGGTATAACACTGTTACTTCCTCTGTGCCACTTTTCGTCTCTAACCACAACTTTTAAACATTATATTGAATAGACCGCCACCGGCTTACTCAATCCCGTTCAGCAATACATAGTGGCAAATATCTTTGACCGGGTAGCATGTAATGGAGCCACCGCACATCGCGGTTTGGTCTTAGATAATATGATTTGTGCTGGTTCACTAGCCGCTACGCCCACAGTTTGCAACGGAAATCTGGGAGGAGGATTATTCTGTCAGGTGGGTAGTGTGTGGCAGTTGACCGGAGTTTTGTCATTTGGCATTGGCTGTGGTGCTACGAATACTCCAGGAGTGTACACTCAGGTCCGTTTCTTTGAAACGTGGATCAATCAACAGCTATTACGAACTGACGCAACACCAACTGGATGGTTGGTATATGCCTAAGAATTAGTTCTTAAGATTTGTTTTTGTTACATCGAAATTGTTACATTTTCCGAATAAATTGTCCACACAATTTGTAACTCCGTTTGAATTTAGCTTCCCTAATTCTGTCTGTGGAACATTTCAACATTTCGTTTTTCTTAAGATGAGTTTGTTGACGATTTTAAAATTCCAACCAACGCACCATGCAGTCGCGTATCTAGTTTTCAGATGCTAAAATCAGATGGTACATCATGCATTTGACTCACACTTCAAAACGAAAGTTTGAAATTTTCATGTAAGATAAGTTCGTGTCACTGTCAAGCTAATTGCGAATGCCCGGTGCGTTGAGCAATGACGGGCTAAACTATGGGCTAAAGTGCGCCCAGGGCTCTGACTAAATAGGAGCGCTGAGAAATAGAATACTTTTGAAGGAAAAAGTTTGATTTACACAGACATTTCCTTTCGAAAAGTATTATGAAACTACAAAATTTAGCAAAAAAAATTGCATTCGTAAAATCCCTGACGTTGAGAGTATTTATTTTACCAAGAGCTTAATTCATATGAAAAGTTCAAGCAAGTGTGGCAATCTAGATTAATTTTCATGGAGAAACAGACTGCCTCAAATTCATCTTCATCTTTCAACATCATCCATTTATACACCATCGTCAGATCATGTAAGATCGTTAACAAAATCACAGACAAACAAAGTCACAAAAAACCCACAAAAATTACAAAATTTCTGCCAGATTTTCCGTAAAGGAAGTGATTTCGACCTAAATTCGAAGCAAAGATAATTGTTTAGTTGGTCTCGTCATATCCTGCTGCAGCCGTATTAAGCCAAAACAACGTATCACAAATGAAAGGTTTGAAGCTTGGCTATAATGTCGATACGTTGTTTTGGCTTAACACGTCAGTATCTGAATCAAATTACTCTTTAGGCAATTCACGCCGTAAGTGCGACAATAATATTTGAATTTTCAATTTTGCGTTTATTTTTAATTCTGAAGCGCACTTCGGTGTGAATGACTAGTCTAGTGATTCATGAAGATTTCCTTAAATGTACCATCGATACAGTATGATCATACGTATCGAAATAACAGTCTCCATGATCAGTAGTGAATTAAAAACACTTCAAAGTACATGAAGGAAGCCAATACGTACCTCACACTGCAATTCGAAAAAGCTTGATTGCGTGCGAACTTTTCTGAAAAAACATTCAGAACACTTTTCAGAAATATTTTCCTCTCTCTCACCTCATTCATTTCCATTGTCAGACTATGTCTATGGCTATGGTGACGGAAACGATCAAACAACAGGCAAATAGTATTAGATAAGAAATCAAACGATATTTTCAATTAATGCAGACGCACCGTGAGCAGATTCACCATACTAATGACAGTTGCCTTAACCATTGGCAAAAATTCCTGATTCTGACACTGTGTGAATTTGTCCCAAGGCATAAAATAGTACATTTCGTCATAAGTGATGAAAAGGCGAACTTTTCGGTACTAGTCGAAAGCTTGTCCTAATGAGGCGAGTAGGACAAGCTTACGACGTGTACCGAAAAATTCAGCTTTTATCACGTATACGAACGGACTTTTCAAATATCAGTCCAGAAAAATACCACTTTTCCACACGGAAAAGAGTGTCGAAAACCATCGAATTATGATCCTCAGGCGCGAAAATACAATTTATTTCAGACCTCCACCACAGTTCACCATGTAATGCGCACGAAGAACGTAGGCCGCGGAATATATTATTCAAATAAATTTCGTTTTATTGAAGTAAATTAAGGTACTAAAGTGTTTGGTAGAACAGGGGTAAAATAGCTTAAGTGACAAAAGAAATAATTTAAAATAAATAAAAAATCATCGACTTAAATGTAGTAACAGAATTGCAGTAGCCAGTAACAGTGTAACAGCACACATAAAAACAAACGATGCGATTAAGCTGGTGTTAGCTTTCGTTCGACTTCTTCCTCCAAGGAGTCGTGCGTGTAGAATACTTTAAAATCGTCACTGACATCGTCAAACACTTGACCGACACTCGGCTTGAGATTGTAGAATATCAGCGGCTGGTTACGACTCTTGAAGTCTGCGATTAAAATTTCAATAACTTTTGCTGCTGTAAAATCGGCACCGTAAATGTGTGAGCAATCTATGACTATCGGTACTTGTGTGCGAAGCCCCTGCTTCGATATCAACTTTCGCACATAGTCAACCGACGGGAAAATGAGGCATCGATCCGGCGTTAGCATTAGATATTTGGTAGAGTGTCGAGATGTCTGGTGGGGAATTCGATTAAAAGAGGTGAAGAAAATAAGTTTATAAAATCTTACAGCGAGGTATTCGATGCGAATCTTTGGTCGGGCAGCGTGGTATAATATGAAGACGACATTGATACCGATTCCAAAGAGGATACCAATTTCCAATGGAAATACTAAGCAGGCAAAGAATGCGGCAAGGCCAGGAATCAGATCGGTTTCTGGAGGAAATTATTACAAAAATTTTAGAAACCTAAACTACCTCACGTCACAGCGTACACTTACTTTTACTGCGCCACATCGGCTTGACTACTTTAACTTCGATCATAAATATCACGGACGCTATGATAATCGCAGCCAGTGCCGCTTTCGGAATGTAGGAAAACAATGGTGTCAGAAAGATCAGCGAGAACAGAACTATAATTCCAGTGTATAAGTTTCCAAGTGGCGTTCTCACGCCACTCGCATTATTGACAGCTCCACGAGATAAAGCCCCCGTTCCGGGATATCCCTGTGCAAATGAATTCACCATATTTGACGCACCAATGGCAATCAGTTCTTGCGTTGCGTCAATAGTTTTTCCTTTAGCTGTTCGGAACAGAAAACAAATATTTCTTTCCAAAACTGGCCCATTCACCGGATCCAAACATTTACATACCGAATGCCTTACAAACGGCAATATCTTCCAACAATGCAATCAATGGTATAACAATCAATCCCGATCCCAAATTCGAAACCATTGCGGTGAATGACTCCCCTTCGGTTATAATTTCGCCGGTTGTTTCATTTCGCACTTCGGGTATGGAAAATGGGGGACTCTGGAACTCTGGCAAACCGGCTGGAATGTAACCAATCGTCTTGAAAGTGTTCGGGTCAGATTGATAGAAAACATATGCTATCACTCCGGTTATAACGACGATTATCGCATTTCGTGCAGTTCCTATCAGCCATAACACTCTGTCAAGGATGAATGCACCTTTTGACGCATTGGCCGGACACGGTCTGCGAAGTGTAAGCAGCTGTGGAAAAAATTGATTTTGTCAGAGCGTGAGATGCAGCGAGAAAAATTTCTTTCAATTAACTCACCCTCATTAGCAGCAGTACTATGATGCATGAGAATCCCAACACTGTGTCCGTAATTTTAGTGTGATGAATATTTTCAATTATCGACTTCCACATCTCGACAAACGTTTGGCCCGAGCCAGGTATTCCCAACAAATCTTTTACTTGTGACGATAAAATGATTAATGATACGGCACTCGTGTAGCCCGAACTGACTGGCCCCGACACAAAGTTTATCAGAAATCCGAGTCCGAAAAGTCCCATTAAAACTTCAACGGCGCCTGTTAAAAATGACAGAAGGACGGCCCGTTGCCACACACCCCCAGCACTTTGAAATGTCAGTAATGATGATATGGCACTAGGTCCCATTGGAACATCTTTGCAAGAGCCAAGTATTACGTACACAAAGCAACCCATAAATGAACCGTAGAGACCGTACTAGAGAATTGAAAACTCAAAGTCAAAAATTTAGAAAACGAAAATTTTGAAAGACTTACGGCAGGATCGAGTCCCGCAATTCCCGCATAAGCCAACGCTTGAGGGATTACCGTTAGTCCGACGGTGATGCCTGCTAATAAATCTCCAACAGCATCATGTTTTGAATAACTGAAAAGAAGTTTTTATTTTTAAATGAAACACTAGATTTTGGTCTGACCCCGCCCAGTATTATGCCGGACACATATCACTTACTTTTTTGACCAACTTGAGATTGGAAATCGTTTGTAAAGAACTTTTTTCCTGGCCACACTGTGGTATTTCTTTGATAGCCATGATTTGATCGTCTCGGTTGGCTTATGTCTGTCATCGTCATCCGTCACTGGTAACAATCAATCAAATGTTTTTGATAAAACTAAAGTTATCAAAGGAAACCGCGGCGTTGCATTGATTAACTCACATATAAATTCATTTGATCCTCTGTAGCTACCCTTCAATTCGGAAGGCATTTTGTCAGTTAAATCGGTGATAACCACAGCTGGGTTGTCGTAGGCCATTGTTTTAAATCTAATTTGTCTCTTAAATCTAGGCAAAGAGACAATGGTTAGTAATGGAAAACGAGAAAGTTTTCAGGACTAGCGGTAATGAAAAGGAGAAGGAGAGTATGCGGAACGGAATTCAGATGAAAATGAAGCAAAAACTGAGAAGAAAATAGGGAATGACAGATTTAGTCGAACAGAAACGGAATGTCCAACACAAGTGATTTTTCCTTGCCACGATAGCCTTGCGGTGAAGTAAAATTATTTTCGTTTGTGTTGGGAAATTCGTTTATCTTCAAACAATCTGACGTCGCTTATAGAGGACTAGTAGGAGCTTGAGTAATTGGTCTCTGCAAGAAAGTGATGGCCTGATGTCAAGATGCGAGCTAGTATCACACAGGGCGTGGGATACTATAAATTCACATTATCCGAATAGGTGTTTTGGCTGCCTTCTGTCACAGAAGTTCTGTGTGACAAATTGTATAGTAAAGAAACTAAAATACTAAGGCAGCCAGATGACAATATTGATAGTATTGCCAATCAAAGTATGCCTTTACTTGGGCCTAGTCGTTTTTTGTTTGGCAGGACCAATGGATTTTTAAAAAGAACGAGGTTGCCCTTAGAGGGCATGCACAAGTCACGTCAGCAGTTTCCCTGAACTTCCATAGTGTTTCACTGAACTGTCACTCCCACCTAGAACAATAGAAACTTCAGCAGTTTCTTTGTTATTTTTGACCCATCAATTGCTGAATTGCTTTATGGATGTCACCTTACAGCCAGCGGTGACAAAATATCTAGCAAATTTAAGAAAAGTGACCGAGTCTCCGAAACAAGACTCTTTAAAGTTAACATGCTTTCAATGAATACACCATACCTGGAAACCAACACTCTAGACTCTAGCTCGAGACAAGGATAACTGATGCTTTAAAAGAAACTAAATTAAATTTTTGTTTAAATAATTTACACCCGCCAACAATTAAAAATGCTACTGGCATAAATGTGTACGTCTGATAAAATAATTATTGAGTCAGGTCGTCTTCCCATCCTCCCATAACTGAAAACAATTTCTTATCTGTTACAATCTAGCAATTTTGCTCACGTTTCTCAATATTACTAGCTTACTGTCTGTGTTTATCATTGCGTAATGTTTATCAAAGCAATAAAAAAAATGTTTTTTCTAAATATTGCTAATGTTATATCTGAAAATATTGACAATCATAAAATGTAATCTAATTGGTAACATTAAAAGTATAAACTGGCAAAGGCTGTAATAATATGAAATCAAAGCGCAAAGTAATAATTAAAAACAACAGAAAAGGTATGCGAGAAGGTATGAAGAAATTTTGATTCGAA